>SCHK01395046.1:0-10165 GCA_004124795.1 Poropuntius huangchuchieni | reverse complement strand
TTTCCAGTCTTGAAAATTCCCGGAATTTTGCAACCCTAGTAGCAGCAGATATAAAAGCGGGCAGTGGGAAGTAAGTACAGTCTAGCACAGGGAATAACAATAGAGAAGTGGGTTACATGTATGAAGCCATTCACCATTACAATCAATAATAATTTCATACATAACATCACATGCCTGGCAGGCTCCGGTTCTCACATCCTCTGTGCCGGGGTGGTCATAAAGGGACTGAATCAGGAAGGAACTTTAGTGTCTGTATTCCAAAGAGGCTTTTACCTTTTTTATTTTTTTTATTTATTTTTTTTTTTCCCCCCCCACTGATGGCCAAGAAGCTGGACACATTAACTGTCTGCCTCTTCTCAACAAGAAAAAATTACTTTGTCTCCTTTTGTTTCAAAACTGGAGTTTATTCATAATTATTGGTGCAGTTTTTAGTGGACACCGTTTATTTAATTTTTATTTATGTATTTATTTTTGATCCTGAAGAGAAGATAATCACCCAGGGAGATTTGGATTTAGCACCACACTCTAAATGTTTAAACAATCTCTGCTTAAAGCAAAATATAATGTTGCAAATAGGTCTGTTTTGATCATTTGTTCTTTCAGGGTCCATGATGCCTTCTTATTTTATTCGCAAACCAACAGAGATGTGTTCGTTAACCCCGTGTAAACATGAGCAGAACTGCTCTCTGTGGCAGAACGGGCCAGCAAATCCGTCTGTCTGTTTTTGGCAAGCACTAGGAGTAACTCAAGGTCTGGGAGCAAATTAATTGCTAGCTCATGGGGGGACTTCATAGAGGAGAAGACGCTTTCTGAGCTCCATCAATTTATCTGAACAGATGGGTCGATGGAGATCGTGAGGATGAGACATGGAGCCATCACGGCTCAGCTCCTCTAAATACTATTGGATGTCAAGCAGGGAGAAACCAGGGCTCCTTCCTGCTGCTGTGTTTTCTTCCTCATATATCATATGATTTGTTAACAGTGTGCAGTAGGCTGAAATTGTTGTTTAATGTCCCTGATCAGTCCATTTCTTTTCATTTTTCAAGTTTTCATGGCTTACCAATGGTGACAGGTCATAAGGGAGTAAAATTATGACTAACCAAGACAAACAAAATTAGTTATTTGATGAAAAGGAAACTGTGTCTTGTTCAGACACTCTATAAATGTACTTCACCAGCGAAATGCGAAGTAAGCCAAGATAGTGTATGATATAAAATATGATATTTTTTATGTGTTACTTCCATTTATAACGTTAATATATTTTTTATGTCTAAGACTTTAAACAGCCCACATTCTTCTGTGAAAATTAGCTTTAACACCACAAGAATAAATTACATTTTAAAAATATATTCAAATAGAAAATGGGTATTTTAAATTGTAATATTTCACAATACTGCTACTGTACTTTTGATCTAATAAAATGCAACCTTGGTGAGCAGAAGAGAATTACTTCATAAACAAACAAAAAAACGTACTGACCCAAAACTTTTGAACAGTAGTGTATTATGTTAAGATATGCTATATTAATGGGTATAATGATATTTCATCTTTCGAAACATTGTTATTGTGGTGCATGTGTATTTTCTGACAGGGTCCTGTTCATAGATCTGCATTAGGCACTGATGATACTTTTCTTTTTGGTGTTAACGTGGACCTTAAATAGAGGACATATTGTAATTGATCTTTTTTCTATTTATTTTAAATATAGGAATAGTGATCGAAATAAGTCCTGAAATTAATAAATTTGCTCAATGCTGAGAAATGTTAAGTCGTTGGCGTGTTAATTTTCCAAAATCAAACAACACTTTTATTGATTGTTAATGGCTCAGTTGAGATTGCATATGGTTATATGCTGTAAAGGAAGCTTTCACTTTTCCTTTAATGGTTTCCTTTCTGAAAATACCTATTTTCTGTACCATTACCTCCAGGGTAATGGCAATAAATGAGCTAGAGGCTTTTAAAAGGACTGCAGGGATCATATTTTGTTTGCTGATCCATCCAGCCTAATGCATTTGTCAAACACAACTGGCGTAATCTGCTGCTACAACACACATTCCCTCACCACCAAAATGAATGAGATGCTTGAGCTTTGCTGAGCCAGCAGCATTTCAGTAGAGTTGCACATCAATAATTCCCTTCCTCTCCAATTTATCTACTGCCGAAACTGTAGCCTTTGGCTCTGGTTATTCTGTTTGGCCCTTTTTGCACAGAGCATCTGAAGCTGGACTTTACAGCATGGTGTACCTGTGCAGATGCAGGACAATGACAAGGGACTTAATTAGTCGAGGGTTTCGGAGACGGTCTAACTGCTTCCTCTAATGTCTCCAATGATGTTATAAGCCCAACAAAACCAAAACTGCTTGGCAGTCAGTAGGCTTTAGTTTGCATGGTCCGTTCAATAACCGAATAGGTGAGGAGAGAGCATGCTGTAATTGGGCCTCTGAGGAGTCTTGTAAAAATAAGAGGTTCAAACTGAAGGAAAGATCTCTGTCAGAATCCAGACCTTCCACCCTTGTGAGTCTCCAGGTGAACAACCTAGACCACTGATCATTTTGACACTGTTTGTTTTTTTTCTTTTCCAGTCACATATTTTTTTTTTTTCAAAAAAATATACTGAAAATACGCTTCCAAACGAACTCTGGTATGGTTGAATGGATAAACCAATAAATGGATGGATGACCAAAGCAAGTGAACTAGTGGACTTTCCTGGTGTGAATACACCCTTATGCTCACCAAGACTGCATTTATTTGATAAAAAAATACATTTATTTATTTTAAAGTGTAATTTGTTCATGTAAAAGCCAAGCTGATTTTTCAGCATCTTTACTCCAGTCCAGAAACTATTCTAATATGCTGATTTTGCCCTCAATAACATTTTACAGTATATTATTATCAATCTTGAAAACAGTCGTGCTGCCTAATTTTTTGTGGAAACCAAAATCCATTTTTTCTGGATTCTTTAATAAATGAAAAGTTCAAGAGGACAGAATTTATTTTAAATATTGTTATAAATTTGTAATTTCACGTTTGATCAGTTAATGCATCCATGTTGAATAAAAGTATTAAAAAGGATTTTTTTTTTTAAATCGTACTGATCCGAAACCTTTGAAAGTTACTGTGCGAGTTATATTTAAATGAGAAAGTACATCTCAAGTGTTTATCTTAAACATGTATTTGTCCTTGTTCTCAAACTTGAGCTGAAACAACATTAAAATAAATACTCTATTGTAATACAGTATTGTGGATTTCTTATGTGTTAGTTTTTTATTCCTTGTTCTAGTTCAAATTCACAATGTCACTTACATATTCTGACTAGCTGAAGTTCACTTGTGCTTGTGCATAAGTTGTAATATTTTATGTTATGTATATCTGATTTGAAAATTACTATTCAACACCAATTCCCTTTAAACTGGCTGAGCTCAAGCTCTATTGCTTGTTTGCCAAAGAAATTCCAGTTCTTTTGCTGTTTTTATTTCTTTCTACAACGAATCTTCATAGGCATCGCTTCACAATGGCCACAGATGTATAACAAGCGCAGCAAATGTGGACGTTGTTTATGTTTACGCAGGCAGATAATCAGATGTGTCTCTTTTGGAAATAATAGATGAAAGGGTCCCTATTGTTTGCTATGCTTCTTTTTACATTCATGCCAAAGCATTCTGTTCACTGGACCGTTGCGATTAGAACATGCTGCATGTGTGTCATACTAATGTATGCTTGTATAAATGTTTAACATTTTATGTGAAATATGCAGAGGCTGTACTTTTTCATGCCTTTTTAAGAATTTTCTCTTTGCTCTGGCTACGTTCTCCACATCTATAGGTCTAAATCAGCCAAATCTGTGTTTTATATTTCAGTGTAGTTTTATCACACATCAGCCATTTGCTTTCGGTGATTAGGGCCAGATCTCAGGGGCCACGGTCCAGCTTCACCTTGTCTGATTTGCAGTCTTCTAAATGGCTCCGAGCTCCGGCTGAGTGGGACGCTGCCAAGCATCCTTCCCTTTGTATCCCACTTTTATGTCTAGCGGTGGCTGATCAATGAGAATGTGGAATCAGATGCTACTGATTTGAACACTGTCCAAAGCAAATGGGGTGGAGAAGAAAGCTGTCCAACTGACAGCAAGCACAGCGTACACCAGCTGTCTCATTTCATCTTGCAGAAAAAAACAAGAATAGGTCAATATCAAACGTTTTGCTCTGCTTTCCACAGTGCCCCCTCTCTGTTTTTTTTCCTTTCCTTCAATCTGATCTGATCTGAGACCACACATCCTACGTTCTCTCTCCTGAAATGAAAGTTGCAGAGAATCAAAAATGTGCCGATACGCGGAGACAAATTCAATTCCAGTCCTTGCCAAGGCTTTTCCGGCTGAGTTCTACCCACTCACGACTCCCACATTGTCTGTTTTATCCCAGTCTGCTCCATTCATTTCGCTCAGTCACCCAGCACTCTCTCACATGAGCTTCTGAATGTTTGACACATTTAGAGAGTAATTAGGTGAAATTAAAACAGTGATTGATATTGGCATATTTAAATAATGGTCGATAACAGTAAAATGAAATGCAATGCTTAATATCAGTGAAATACAGTGATTGATATCAGGAAAATAAAATGCAATGATTAATATCTGCTGAAGTATTGTCACACTCTATTTTAGTGATTAATGTTTTAATGTGCCAGTATTGTGATTTATATCTGTGGTCCTATCTGGGATCTTCTCAGCTTGCTCCGCATCACAACATGCTCCAATAAGGTTCAGTGTAGGTTTATTATACTGTACTTCACATTTGAAACTGTAATCAATCACTGTATTCCTAGGCAGGGTTTTGGAGGGACCAGTGTTACATTGGAGCCGTGGCCTCGGGGCTCCAGACACATTGGCCACATCTGGATTCATAGTTCTCATAAATGCAAGTCTGAAAAAAATCTAAAAAGTTTTAATGGAAAAATTAGGTAGATTTCATTCACTACCTTAGATTTTTTTAAAGAAATAACTGTTTACTATACTGTACATTAAATTGATTCTATTAAAATATTCCATAAAAATATGAAGGAACACAACTTTTTTCAGCATTGATTAGTGCAGACTTGAACATAAAATCTCTCTGACCACAAACCTTTGAAAATTAGTGCACATTTTTCTAGTTATGCTCAGTTTTAAAAGGTTTCTTCATAAATTACCCTTGGTTATAATCTCTGAAAATGGAAAAATACTCTGAAAAATATTGGTCAGAAGGTATGGGACCTCCATGCTTGCCGTCTGATGATTTCCTGTCCCCCTCTCTACCTGTGTCTGCCATTAAAATGTGACCAAAATCCAAAAATAATGGCACTAAAACACATGCCACAGAAAAAAAAAAGTGGTGTGTCAGGATGTTTTTAAAGTATTTACTCTCTGTCCATCTGTCATCACTAGTCATCTAATTATAGACGAGAATGTAATGAACCCAGCCACCTGCAATGTTTTAAAGCCAGTTGGCTGATGGCACCGCACTGTAAATATTAATGTTGTGTGGAAAAATTGTCATCCTTCTGTTCAAGGGAAAAAGATGGTCAGTCGTGGCGTAGGCATATCTATTTATTTACAGAAACAAGCTTGATATGGAGACTGAAACTCAAGCTTGATTGATGTCTGTTGATTTTTTGGGAGTCTAGAATGAAATGCAATTTTATAAGAGTTATACTACATTGAATAAATGTGAATTTAACGTGTTGTTTATTTACACACTTCATTTTTATCTAGTGCTATATTAAGCATTTCTGTCCTATCTTTCAAATAATTTGGACCTTGTGTTGCCATGGCTACATATCAGCAGTTAACATGCTATCCTCCCCATTACTACCTTCATATTCAGTCATATTTACTTAGATCGAAAAAGATAGAAATGTTTGTAGCTTGTGATATGTTGTACTGTCTTACCAAGAATGTTGTTGTGTTTGTTTTTCTTCCTAAGATTATCCTGCTATGACATAATTAATGTAAATTAACCTACTCACAGCTAAAATTTAGTAAAAATCATTCAAATAAGCATGCAGTCTCATATTATTTTTAGTTATCTATATTGCTAAAGCAGGTGTAGCTTGATCTCTGAGACAACAGTGGATCTCAGAGGCTCTGGTTTGAACATGCTGCACTCTCACCATGAGATCATGTAAATCTTAAAACGTTTTTTTTTCATGCTGTTGTTTCATGGTGTTTGCATAGTGTGTGCAAATTATATGGGCCTGGTAGTGCTGTGAGGAACAAATGCAATATAAGTGCACTGAGCTGAAGCTACTGTAATTTCTGAATTGGTGTCCTGGATGACTTGGAAACAGAATATAGTGTGAAAATAACGAGAGACCTGTTTTATGTATCACAAATTGATTGGAGAGTAAAATGGGCTTTTATTTTGCTGTGTATTCTTATATTGAGATAAATGGGAATGGTAATGTCTATAAAAGTTGTTTAGAGGAAGATAAAGTTTTTTTTCCTCTCTTGCCAGTGCATTTTATAAATAAAGTCAACAGGGTGAGTTGTAATTTCTTGTTGTCTTAAATTGGTGCTTGCTGAGCTTCTGTCAGCTTTGGCATTGATTCCTTTGCTGTAGTCTTGCTATTGTATCTAATTCGTGTGTGCTATGTTCTGACATTGTTGGCTGGATTGCTTCAGGCTCCGTGTAGATGCCACTGCTGTTCAGCTCCAGTGGGCCGTGTCATGAGAATCACTGAGATTAGAGAGCAGTGAATTGTTTTAAGGAAATGCTCATGTCTCTGAATCAGTCAACAGTGCGACTGGTGAAAACTTTAGTTTGTTCTTTCTTCATTTGACAGCAGATACAAACAGAAGACATAAACACTGCTGGAATGGCCACTAGCATAAAGAATGAGTGGATGAACAAATGAGTAAATGAAATGTAGTGAATGAAATTCATGGTTTAATACAAGTTAAGCACAGTGAATGGGCTATTTTACGCCAAAATGAAATTCTGTCATCATTTACTCTCTCTTAAAGGGGTGGTCCAATGGATTTTTTCGAAGGCTTGATTGTGTTTATATAACTCTACACAGAAAAGGTTAGTAAGCAATTTCTTCACACTGAAATCATGTAAATTTGCATTATTTGTCTCATGTCTGTATTGCTGAAATGTTTACAGATTGGCTCCATTAGATAGCTTCCATTGCAAGTGCCTCGCTGTAACCCAGATTTTTGCTTTTTAAAAGAAAACAAATCAAAATAAATATTTTGTGCTACAGTAATCAACATTATACCAAGTGCTGTCAGTCAAGTTTAACTTCTGTTGAACAAGGAATATTCCTTTAAGAGCCCCACATCAAGGGTGTGCATTTCCGTAAAGGACGGGATCCAGGTTGTTAAACTGTCTGAGGCTTTTTTTCAAAGCCCGACGACCCTGTCATCATATTTCCATTAGGAAACACATCTCACAGCTGCTGTCAAAAGCATCAGCCGTGCGCACTTGGGCTCTTTGCAAAGCTCAGACTCTGCTCTTGACCTTCATGTGATCCAAAAGCAGTGGTACACTGGAGCTTTTTTAACTTTAATTATGAATTACTGGAGAAACCTGCAGCGATCGGCAATCCATTCGCTTGGCGATTAACACACAGGCTTTGTTGCGATTATAATGATTTTTTTAAGAGGTGACCTCAGGGTTGTGGATTATCCTGTGGTGTTTTGCAGGGCCTGTGTGCAAATCTTTTCAGCTTAAACAAGACCCATTTGATTGCAAATCATAGAAGCCTGAAACAGAGCTGCGGTTCACATGCACTGTACTACACTATTACATCACTGACTTACCAAGCATGATCGTTTCCCCAGGTAATAATATTTCATTCATTGATTTCAGTGTATTTGGTCCAGGCTACTTGGAAGTTCTTTCAATGCCGCCCAAGACTTGCTACCACCTTCTGTGTTGTTACTTTTTAATCATGAAGCAAAATGAAAGACTCAAGCCTTAAATTATACAGAAATTCAACATAGAGCCAAAGTATAGAGCATTATCTCATAAGGGGTTTAACATTAATTAGCATAAAAGAATACATTTAGGCATACTTGTTTTTGTGAGTTGATATTATTTCAGTTTATATGCTAATTTTGCATGTTATTTTACACATTTATGAGAGTGTGAATGAGTTCTGGTGCTATAACCATCATCTAGACGGCTAAATGAATATAATCTCATTTCTCTGTGAAAGAGCGTGACATTGTAGCTCAAATGAATTGGTGAAGCAGCCACGTACAGTGCAAAGAGCAAAATGTAGTGTGGAAATGGAAAAATCTCTGTTTTTGATGTTGTAAGTTAAGACTATATAGCATATCTGTAAAGCATTTAACAGATAATGTTTGATATGATACATTGTTTAAGTAAATATAGTTTAAGTAAATCATTATAATATGCGTGCAGATTCTTTGATAAGTATCTCAAATAGTGGTTTAGTTAAAAGCACAGCAAATAAGATACATTTTCAGTCTTAAATTTTTGAAATCTGTTCATAATGTGAATTGATGAAGGAATGCAGTCTCTCACAAACCCTTTGGATGGAAAAAATTAATCTCAGAGTACATGCATAAATGATCATCCGAGACCAGAAATGACCTCAAAACCTTCCAGAGTTTTATGAGTTTTTAAAGAGAGCAATCCATAAGGTATAGTTTTGGACTGAGCCTCTACCTCTCAGGGACTTTCGATTGACTATTGAGTTCTTTCAGCCTGCTTTATGCAGGACTTTGAATTCTGCAAACCTTGAACGTCCAGGTGGAGACTTTGCATTTAGACATCTGCTTCTGACGTACAGAGAACAGAAGTGCTTTTTGATGAGAGATGAGATCAGCAGAGACCAGCTTTCACCTGCATACCTGCTTTTTCATCTCCCAGCTGCATGGCCAGGTGTTTAAAACAGAAAAGCCTCTTAAAGTCATGGAGGTCACTCGCAGAAAACCAAAAGTTTGAAGGTGGGTGTCATTTTTAACTCAAGAGAGAATGCGTAGGTTGATGTGATAGAGATAGTTCCCTTTAAGAAAAAAAAGAAAATGTAAATTCTGACATTTCTCACCCTAATGTTATTCTAAACCTGTATGACAGTGAATAGCTATTAAATAGGGGTCAAAAGCTATGGCTAATCTTTAATGTTGCATAAATCATTTGTAATATGCTTGTTTGGTGCTCAAGAAATATTTCTTATTATCTATGTTGAAAAAAACTTATATTTCTGTGGAAACTGTCATCAATTGTTCCAGGATTCTTTGATGAATATAAAGTTAAAAAGAACGGCATTTATTTGAAATATCTGTAATATTAAAAGTCTTTACTGTCACTTTTGATCAATTTATTGCATCCGTGTTGACCCTACTGACTTTTGAATAGGACTAAATTTTATTCCAGAATAGATTTGAAAAAGATTTGAAAGTGCTAACACAATACCTAAATAGTCTGTTGTTTCAGAAATGTTGACAATGAACACTTTTTAATTTTTTTATTTTTGTTTTTTATTTTGAATGAGCAGCAATGAAAATTGGTACATTGAATTTGGTCATTTTTATTTGTTTCAGTTTAATTCATGTTGTCTTTAAATCCACATGGAAGCCCGTTTCTGCCACTGAATTAAAAAAAAAAAAAACAAAGTAATTCTTAGTTTTTATCAGAAATTGTGAGATATAAACTGCAATTGCGAGTCCAATTCTGAGGAGAAAACCCTGATTTGTTTTCCGAATTGCGAGTTTATCTCTTACGGTTCTTATGTAATGACTTGCAACTGCGTGTTATAAAGTCATAAACTGAGAAATTCTGAGAAAAAATATCTCACAATATCTCAAGTTTTTATCTCACAATTCTGACTCTATTTCTCAGAATTGCGAATTTAAATCTCACAATTCTGAGAAAAAAAGTCAGAATTACGAGATGTAAACTTGCAAGTGCAAGCAAACGAGTCAGAATTGTGTAATTAAAAAGTCACAATTACTTCTTTTCTTTTTTTTATTCAGTGGTAGAAATGTGCTCCTATATGTCAAAGAATGATATAGCAGGTTAAATGTTTATTTCCATCTCATATGATTACGTTCTTTTTGTATTTTTATACTCAGTCAGTGTAAATATGAGACATAATTCACAATATTAGATGTTAATTGGCAAATTATGTTCACTTTTCTTGCTGCATAAAACGTTTTCCA
>SCHK01394921.1:0-10043 GCA_004124795.1 Poropuntius huangchuchieni | reverse complement strand
CTGTGCAAGCAAGAGGATCTGGCTGTTTTCATGCGCTGCGTTTTATTACTATAAAACAAGACAAAGATAGATATGATTTATTTTTTATATATATATATATATCAGCTGGTACATGGCATATATTGAACATTTAATCCACTTGTGAAAACAGAAGCACACTAGAGTTGATTTGAGTTAAATTACCTGTGTAAACTAGTGATATAACAGCTCTGTTTAGTTTCAGCACTTGGTCTCTGTAACAGAAGGGATGAGAAAGTGGATTCGATTTCCTTTCTGTGTACAGTGATTGTGCTGCTGGCTCAGAGTCTTTCGCATTAGCGGGGTCATTATGTAACCTGTCTGCCTTGATCAGTTCAATTCGCATTTGTGAGCATCTGTGTTTGTGTGTGCCAGCCGTACATGCGTAAAACAAACAGATTAGTGACCTCAAACAGATGCCTTCTGTTGGTGTGTCCCACCAGAACCGTGTTAGCTACTACATTTTTCCGTTGAAGTGTTAGATATGAAGTGCACATGAGAAACCTCAGTATAACAGTGATCATAATCTGTGCAATTTATGTTGTCCATTTGCAGCATCTAAAAACTAGTCCTGCTTGCTTGTGACACCATCGAGATCTCTTATCTTTTTGACTTACTGAAAAGGCTTCATGTTTCTCAAAATGCATGTAATGGCAATTCGATCATAATGTTATCTGCGGTGTGTCTGATGTAAATAAAGGGCAAACCTGCTCCTGTACCGGTTTTGTTAGAACAAATTATGCCCAAAGGAAGACGTATGTGCATCGAGAAGCGAAACAAAACTCCTCGGGGGGCCGTCAGCATGCAGACAGTATAAATCTTGAGAGAACTGCACTGGAATTCCTTCCTGCTCTTTAAATCAGCCAAATATAAAGCCGCATGAGATCATTCGTCTTCAAACGGCCTTGCTGGAGAGACAGAAACTCAAACATTTTCGAAATGAAGTCAGCTAAAAAGGCCTTCCTCATTCTCATGCTCTGCTAGCAATCAAGAAATTTAGTTAATTTTTAGCTTTGTTCCAAAACCTACTGAGTTGCCTACTGCCTATATAAACAACTGCCTTCTAAGGGAGCATCCTGTACTTTACTGAACTTGCTATGCATAGCAACAAGTCAAACTGCATGGCACATAAATAACTCGATTCACAATTGATTTCAGTGAAGAATGTTAGCATGTTGCTAAGCTAACAACGTGATACTGTGTATGATCATAAAAATACATAGCACAAAATATTGAGTAAAATTTGTAATCAATATCTTATGTATTAAATAAACACAAGTTTGACATTAGCATGTTGCTAAGCTAACAGTGTGGTACTGTATCAGGATTGTATTAAAACTAAATCAACTAAAACTATTAGTTAATTAAAATGTATTAAACACAAGTTTGACATTAGCTTGTTGCTAAGCTAACATTGTGATACTGTATCAGGATTATTATATTAAAACTAAAACATTTTTTATGGTTTTACCTGAATTAAAATAAACATTATCTGAAATAAAACATAATACAAATCATTTTTAGTTTTTTTTTAGTTTTTTATAAAGTTAACTATTAAAAAATACTAAAACTGAACACATACAGACATTAAAAACTCAAACAAACTGAAAAAAATGTAAATAAAAACATATAAACATATTATACATACTTTATTGAAAAATTCTATATGATTTGTGTATTCAGGGATTGTCTTCTCCACAGGATTCTAAAATGTGGCCAAAACAAATCATATGACAGCATAATTAAGTTGCCTTTGTATTAAGAGGGCATATGGTGCCTTAAAATGTTGCCTCTCTAGGCAGCACACTAGGATTTGGAACAGAGCCACTGCAGTTGCAATCATTATGTTTATACTGTGTTCAAAAAGTAAACTTGGCCCTCATTCCCTATCAGTTTGTTAAGCTTTGTGTTGTGATGCTTTTTGTCAGCCTATGATTTTGGCCCAGGGGTGGGAAAGTGAAGCTGCACAGGCTCCTGAAATGAAAAGGAATGGTAAATGGAAACTAACTGATGGGACACACAGAGAGCAGTGAGTGAGGACAAAAACAGGACAAATGAAAACATGGCCTCTCTCTTTCGTTGGGACGTTCTCCCAGGGTGACTGAGTGCGTTTGGGAAGAATTAGCTCAAACGGTGTTGTCAGCCATTGACACATTCCACTTATTATGCGTTTTCACTCTCTCCTCTGTCCTTTACCTTTCCTTTCTATTTCTCCGACTCACACATACACTCTCAGTCTTCGTGACTCTTTGTCTTGCAGTCACGCTCTCTCTTTTTCTTGGTCTGTCACTTCTCTCTTTGACTCCATCTCTCCGCCCCCCTCCTTTTGTCAAACAAGGTCCTTGCAACAATCAAGTTCTGCTTTCAAACAACAGATGGATGGTTCTCACACACCTTGTTTATCTCATCGTGGCAGTTAGGTTGAATTTGGAAACTTTTTGAGTTGTTGACAACAACAACAAAAAATTACTGTCATTATTTCCCTCATACAAGCCTACTCACAAGCCTAGATTTTAATTTTTTAAATATATTTTGGAATATATTTTGAAAATATATTTAAAAATTTTAAAATGTATTTTTTAGGCTTTTTAAAATTATATTTTGCCCTTCTTATATTTTAATGCAAGCAAATTAATTGAAGCATTTTACATTTGAAGAAAACCTTTATTTGTTGTCTGTAATTCATGGCAACTTGTAACACGTTTGAATAAATATCAGCAAGGAAGATACTTCAGAAAGTTCCAAAGAAACATTTATTTAAATAATTATTGTATCTAGTTTTGATCTCTAGTAGGCTGTTCCATCCACATTTGCATTTAGCCTAATGTAGGCTATCTATGATTGGAAATGTATTTTCATGCCCCTGAAATACATTTTATGAAGGTTGAAACTAAATGTATTTTCAACTTCAAAATGTATTTCATTGAGGTTCACTGTTTACAACTTTATTTAGCATAAATTTAAAATATCTTTTGGCCAGAATTTTTTATTTTTTTTTGCCAAATGGGAGGAAATGTTACAAGTGGGAAGAATTCTTTGTGTGTAACAGCGATTCAGATGTGTACCACAAGACCATGATTCTCAGCGGCAGACGTGCTGCAGCAGAGCTCTGATATCCTAGACAACAGAAAGAGAGATTGGTCACAAGATGGGTCTTTTTTTGGCTTGATCCCTTTTCCGTTCAATTTAACTGCCGTTAAAAAGGACAGGCTAGTCTCTGAGCAGGCGGCACCATGGGTTGTGTCAGAGAGTGTGGGCTGTGTTTTGCATTTATCATGGGTTTCGGTGTAAATGCTATTTATAGATTTGCACAAACCGATGAATCCCCATCTATCAATCTCTGCAGGGTCATTGTGGCTTCTGGTGTTTTATTAATGTATCATTAAAATTTCTGACAGAGATGAGTTTATCAACCACTAAACATGACCGAACAGAGGATCTGAAAGTCTGAGACCACTAGTGAAAATGCTTTGATTAATTATATTTATTTTCAAATTATATTAAGATTGAATTATATATACAAAATTGTATTTGTTATAGTTATTGTTAATTATAATGCTCTCTATATTTCCACGTTGTTGTTGTATAAACAAGGTTTTTGCTAATTTGACTGATTACGTTCTGTCTTTATTTCCTCAGCTCTTTCGAGAGGTACGGATAATGAAGGGCCTCAACCACCCAAACATAGGTGAGTATTATAGTTGCTTTTGAGTGAACATTTACTACACTCGAATATCAGAGTAGAGACAAAATATTGACATTTGAGACCTCTCAAAACACACTGAACATCTCTGAAATACATTCAGTTTATATCTGCATCTGTAGCAGTGTTATATTAGTATTATTTATATACTGTTACATACAGTTTATATTTATTTTCTATTTTTATTTAGTTTTACTTGTTTTTTATTTAAGTTTTAGTAATTTTAGTACTTCAACTTATTTTATTACAGTTAGTTGCCAAGGGAACATTTCTAAATTTAGTTTTGTCATCTAATATTGTATTTTCTGTCAGCTTTGAGGAGAACATTTTCAGTGAAAAACGTTTTTAAATTATTTTTGGGTGAAGTTTTCCTTGTTCAGTTTACTTACTACTTTTTTGCACATAGTAAAATGATCTTCTGATTGTGAGTTTTTTCTTATATCTACAGTTCAGCTCTTTGAAGTGATTGAGACGGAGAAGACGCTTTACCTTGTGATGGAATACGCCAGTGGTGGTACGATTCCTCCCTACTTCAACATACACACATGCATCTTACATGTACACACACTTTAATGCACTGTGTTACTTCAAATTACATTATTGTTACTCCTAAAAAATGAACAAATTATAGTTTTGCTGCCCCTCATTAATACAATATGATTAGTCTAGCTTTGATAAGTTTCTGCATGAATAATCTCACATGTCTCCTGTCTTCATAAACATGCATGTGTGCGACTGTCGCATCAATCGGACTCTGCACTGAGCACAGCTGCACGGACTTCATCTTTTATCTCTCTCTTCTCATCTTTCCCTTCCTTCCCTCTTCTATAGGTTTCATGTGCACTCACTGAAGCCAGGCCCACACAGCTCAGCAATTAGAGCGATTTGCTGCTAGTAAAGATGCTCATAGTCAAATCAGGCTTATTTTAACTTTAGCCCATCCTATTCATGGAGCTTGGATCGGCTGCTCTCTTACTGAATCACACGTTTCCATTCCTAATCTATCTGATGAGTCTGATGCACGTGTGAAAGTATGGACAAGCACGCGTACAGCGCTAGCTTATGCTACACATTGGCTATCTGTCTTCTCTATTTCCTTCCCCTGCTTTACATCTCACTGAAAGCTTAGTCATTATCCATCCTTTCCTCTAAAAAAGATTCTCGTTCTGTCGTCAGTGAATACATAGCAGAGTAAAATATTGCATCCATTCGTTGGGTATTAAGTAGCTAACTTCATTAGCCAGGAAATTCCCAATTGATTGTCCATAACTTATCTAGCTGAGTTATATTAATGACATCCGTTTCCTTTCCAGTCTGTGTTTATCCTAATCTTAACTCATACTTTTATTTATGTAGTTTTATGTAAGGTATCTGTACCATATGGATTGTTTACCAATATTAGAGAATGATTAATTTATATATGAGTTTTAAGGTATGTTTAATTTACTCTTACTTGATGTTAATAATTTAATGACTTTTAAATGTAATCTTTTTGAGCAGATCTCAAAATAGATATACATTTTTCACTGTATATTATGTACAGTATGCCTATCACAATGCACTTGTTGTCTAAAAGCAGCTTGCCAGAAATTCATAATGTTGGGTCATAATATAGTTTACATTTTGCGACAAATACAACAAATCAAGCAGTTAAGATATTCTATATAGTATGTATCTTGCCCTACGCAATATCAACTATCGACCAAAATAAATGAAAATAAATAATTATTGGCTTATTTTCATGTTGTTTTTAAGATTTGTTTCAACAATTTCCTTTGAACTTTTCAATGAACTGTATTTAAAATACAATATTATTATTAATTTTTAAGTTTTGCTCCAATTTTTCTTCTATGATAGGTGAAGTATTTGACTACCTCGTATCCCACGGGAGGATGAAGGAAAAAGAGGCGCGTGCTAAATTCCGACAGGTAAGAAATGTCATAATCTATGCATCTTGAAACTTGTTCAACTTTGATGGTATGAAAATCTGAAAGGAGCAAAAACCAAGCTGTATTTCCGTTTTTAATTACCATTATTTATATAGCGCTTTTTACAATGCAAATGAACATTTTTTTAAATTGCTATAAAATGTTTCCTGTTTCAGAGATGTCAGTGTCAGTGTTTCCCTTTCAGATCGTGTCTGCGGTTCATTACTGTCATCAGAAGAATATTGTTCACAGGGACCTGAAGGTTATTGTTCTTTCTCATGACTTATATGTTCTTTTTATTGCCTCTGGAGCTTTCATAAAACAGTGAAGGCTTTACCATTACACATTTTGCTTCCTTTTCAAAATAACCCCAAAGTGCAAAACTATTAAATTCCTGCTCATGGTCGTATACCCCATCTTATACCCCACTCAGGCAGAAAACCTCCTGCTTGATGCAGACTCCAACATCAAGATTGCTGACTTTGGCTTCAGTAATGAATTTACGCTGGGCAGTAAACTGGACACGTTCTGCGGCAGCCCCCCGTACGCCGCCCCAGAGCTCTTCCAGGGGAAGAAGTATGATGGGCCAGAGGTGGACATCTGGAGTCTGGGGGTTATACTGTACACGCTGGTCAGCGGATCACTGCCCTTTGATGGACAAAACCTCAAGGTAAATTTCTCAACTCAGTATGAGCAACGAAAGAAAGAAAGGCCTTGTAAAAGAGTGCAGGGCGGTATGAGTATGTCAAAAAGTCATCAAGCAACCATATTTATATAGATACATGTTTTGGTTTTATATTTTTAGCAGTGGTAGGTTTGTTTGCACTGATATTAAAATTCTCCCTAATATAGATAATAAATGGCCGTCATTAACAGTCCACACTATTTTGTGTAAATAAATTGAAGGACAAAAATCTAAAATCAAACATTTTCAATGCTACAATTGAATTTAATATCACAGCATTATAGTGTTTAGCATACAAAAATAGATTTTCATTTTGCTATTTTTTTTAAATACATTTGTGACCCTGGACCACAAAACCAGTCTCGTTGCAGTAGCCAACAATACATTTTATGGGTCAAAATAATAGATTTCTCTTTTATGCTAAAATCATTAGGATATTAAGTAAAGATCATGTTCCATGAAGATATTTTGTAAATTTCCTACCGTAAATATATCAAAACTGTATTTTTGATTAGTAATATGCATTGCTAAGGTCTTCATTTTGACAACTTTAAAGGCTATTTTCTCAGATTCTAGATTTTCAAATAGTTGTATCTCAGCCAAATATTGTTGTATGATAACAAACCATACATCAGTGGAAATGGCTTTCAGATGATGTATAAATCTCAAATATGTATAAATTTCAAAGAATTGACCCTTATGTCTGGTTTTGTGGTTCAGGGTCAAATTTAATAGTGTTATTACATTTTTTATTGATTAAGTGATCACTAAAGGATGGAAAAATGTACAGTATACAATATTGGCCAATATAAATCCAATATCAGCAAATACAAAAAAAAAAAATTCTGTAATGTCCTGTAATTATTCAATGTGTATATATTTCCATTGTTAGTAAGCACTATGATAGTTCTGGTCAATAAAATTATTTATTTTTGTTGTATATCAGTCAGTTACTTTATTTAAGGACTGTATGTATTGTCTATATTTCAGTAAAAAACATATCTGATCAGTAGATTTCTCATTATCAAAAATTGTGAAATTCCAACTATTGAAGATAATAGAAATTACATCTACATTGTATAAGTGCCACTGTGTTTTTCTTGGTTTAAACATTCAACTTTCATTTTAAGGACATTTTGTTTATTTTTGTAACAACCCTTTTAATATGTTGAGCCACAACTAATATTACATGTAAGATCTCTCTTGTGTCATTCTGAACAGTCTGAGACAAAATTTGAGACATTTTCTAAGGCACCACAACACGTGCAGCAGTTGCTCTTATGAAATGCTTTGTAGTCTCTCAAGTAATGTAGGTCAAGTGAGCTGTGATTGTTTCTTTGTGCCGTGGGGGCGATTCGGTGGCTGACTGGTTCAGAATTAGATTAGGTGTTGAATAGAAGTCTGTGTTTTTCCCTCAGGAGCTGCGTGAGCGTGTGTTGAGGGGGAAATACCGTGTGCCATTCTACATGTCTACTGACTGTGAGAGCATCCTGCGCCGGTTCCTCGTGCTCAACCCCACCAAGCGCTGCACCCTGGAGGTGAGGAGGAGCAACTGCGACCCGCAATCCACCATCTCAGTTGATAACAAGTCTTATTGAGTTTGCATGGATCTTGCGGGCTTTTGCTCACTGTATCTGACTTTCTGTTCTTCTTTTTCAGCAAATCATGAAAGATAAGTGGATCAATGTTGGGCACGAAAACGACGAGCTGAAGCCTCATGTAGAGCCTGTAGAGGATTATAATGACAGCAGCCGTATAGGTAACAAATACTGCCCCTTTTACATGACTTTTTAGAAAATAATATTCTTAATTATTTTTTTGGTTTGTTTTTGGTTTTCAAGTGTATAAACTTATAACAAGATGTATCCTGCACATTTATGCTTGTGATGTCAATACTTTTTTCTTGCATATTTTTATAATATTTAAGTAATAAATTTTGTGTAATTTTTTACCCCATTGCCAAAACATTATTTCCCTAGATATATGACTAAAACAATTTGCAAATATAAAAAAAATACATAATTTACGGTCTTTAATACTACAGTCTTTAACGTCACATGATCCATCAGAAATCATTCTAGGAAATCTTTTGTAACAATGTAAAAGCTTTTTGAATAAAGCTGAATAAAAGTATTAATTTCTTTAATAAAATTGGTGCTGTATATTCTGTGATGAAAGGTTTAACTTTCACAATTTTACTTCTCAAAGAAAAATGTGTCTTGTTTTTAAAGGGGTCATATGACGATGCTAAAAATATAATTATTTTGTGTGTTTGGTGTAATCCAGTGTGTTTCCACAGTTTAAGGTTAAAAAAACACTATTTTCCACATAACATACTTTATTGCTGCTCCTCTCTGCCCCGCTTTTCATAAATGCGTTGATTTTTACAAAGCTAGTCATTCTGAAAAAAGCGAGGTGTGCTCTGATTGGTCAGCAATCGTGTGCGTTGTGATTGGCTGAATACCTCAAGCGTGTGATGAAAATGTTACGCCCCTTACCATATTTGGAAACACTCACCATCTCCACGACATGGCAGAGGCGGCAACAATACTACGGCGAGAATAAAAGTTACACCTTCTTTCTTTGCGTAAACGTTTGGACGGTGTTATACAAATCATCCAATACAGTGACTTATATATGTGGCAGCGTGTTTTATCATTTGACCCCTTTTAAGATGTATAATTATTTTTCTTATATGTAACAAGACATATTACTGTAAAAAAATTATAATAATAGATTTCTGCATTGTAGTAACCAGAAGGTAGCTTCTAAACCGTCCTAGGAAGGCACTTAAAACCAGATTGCTCAAGTTTGGTTAAAATTGTATGCCAAATGACTACTTGCTTATTTGCTTTAATTTTTGCTCTCTCTGTTCAAACAGATGTGATGGTAGGAATGGGTTACACCCGTGATGAAATCAAAGATGCCCTGAGCACACAGAAGTACAATGAGATATTTGCCACGTATCTGCTGCTAGGCCGCAAGAATGAGGTGAGACAAGTATTATAGTTGACCTGAGAACAGCCTGTGTGCTATCCTATAAGTTTGTAATATCTTATATGTTTTCCATATAGGATGGCATGGAGACCCGGTCGAGCAGCAGTCTGTCTCTTGCACGGGTTAGGCCCAGTCCCATCACGAATGGCACCAGCAAACACTCCTCCACCTCCTCCTCCAGCTCCACCTCTGCCTCCAGCCACACTAAACCCCAGCGCAGTGCCTCCACCTACCACCGCCAGAGGAGGCACAGCGACTTCTGTGAGTCCCTACACCCCTCATGGATCATTGCATTTTTATAAATAGCCTAGATCAGAGAACTTCACAGGAGATCCATGGTAGTGCTGCTGGGGTCTGCCAATTATAATATGATTTTATTTATAGCCTTAAACTATGTATTTAAAAACTATCACCTGAATGTATTTTAGAATTTTTGTCTAAGAAAGTCTTTTCTTAGCATTTTGTTAATTGTATCACAATATATCTGTAATATTATTATTATGATCATTAATGGTAATAATAATTATTGTTTTTAATATCAANATGTATTTTAGAATTTTTGTCTAAGAAAGTCTTTTCTTAGCTTTTTGTTAGTTGTATCACAATATATCTGTAATATTATTATTATTATAATCATTAATGGTAATAATAATTATTGTTTTTAATATCAGTTTATATTAATAATATTTATATTTTATCATTAATATATGCC
>SCHK01394755.1:0-11303 GCA_004124795.1 Poropuntius huangchuchieni | reverse complement strand
TTTTTTTTTTGTTTTTGTTTTTGTTTTGTTGTTGTTTTTTAGTGTTTAGTTTTATTTTATTTTATTTATATTTCATTAATTGGTTGTCGGCCAATCATAATTGACTTTTGAAATTGAATTTTTGTATGTGTGCACTCCTACTTTGTCAGTCTTTGGCTGTTGCGTAGTGTCTTGATCCATTTGAGCATCCCACCACAAAATGAACATCTTTAAAAAATACTGTAACAAAATGCAAACATGTGTTTTGTTCCCTATAACTGGCCCAAAAAGAAACAAGTCTGATGAGGGTCAGGTGCACTCAAACCCAAGCAAATTATTCAGGGCTTCCTAAGGATTATTCGGATAGTTGTTCAGGCACCCAACCGACTAGTCAATTGCAAATCTAGTTTTGCACATCACTAGTAGATTCGCACATACTCATCTCATACTGCTGAAATGCTTCCCATTCCTCTCTCAGCAGTTAGGACGCCTCAGCCTGTGAAAGTACATACTTGCTTCAGGCACAGTGTGTTCTGTCTCCATCTTCCCCACTGTGTATTTTTGTTGTAACGTGTGTGCGTGTGCCTGCCTGCATTCTCCTGACAGCCGCAGAAAAGCACAGCTCTTAGTTTGGGTCCCGCTGTCCCAGCCTGCCACATCCGAGCTTACCAGCGCACTCTGACGGAGGTGACAGAGTGACGGACCCCCTCCAAGGTGGGGCCACAATTAAAAGCTAGGAACAAAAGCTCTCCGCGCCAAAGTGTGGGCCTCGGCGACTCAACATATGCCCGCCGCTCCCAGCACAGCCCTCCAGACACTAATGGAGACTGACAGCGTCTCCGCACGAGGCGGCATTATCTTCCCCCAGCATGCACTCTCACTCCATAATGTATTGATCGGGCAGCTGCGATGGTATTTTTTACACCTCAGAGTCGGCGCCTGATGTACGCCACTTCATTGAGTCATTACGGCGAGCGGAGAGTGGTGCGCAGAAAGAGCTGTTAAAAATGAATAGAGGATGAAAAATGAGAAAGCATTCCATCAAACCCCGCCTCTTCCTCGCCGCTCTCCGGTCGGGAGACAGCAAGTCTGTTGCATTTGTTTTGTGTCTTTTCGATTGTCGTGTGAGCGAGTGTGTGTCATAGTTAATGTTTGTTTTTATGGAGTGGTGCTGTTGAATACTTGGTTGGCAGACATTCAATGTTGTTACTTTTCGGTAACTGCATGATTATGAAGTTTCACCTCTGTTGACCGCATTACAGTTCAATATTATTTGTGTATGTGTGTGTGTTTTAAATGAAGCAACCAATGTAGTCTACTGAGACCATTGTAATCTGATTCTTGAACAAATGATTCTTTTTAGTGAATCAAAAACCATACAGCATGACCAGTGCAATCTTAATTCCCAAACTAATAACTCTTATGATATTGTATTTAGTGAATCAGAAGGTTCCAGTGAGACCGATGTAATCTGATTCTCAAACAAATGATATTATTAATTGGTTCTTTTTAGTTACATTTTTTTTTAGGTAATCTTAAGTATCCAAGAAGCCCAGTGAAGACCGATTCCCAAAACAAATGATTCTTATGAGTTCTAATGATTCTTATATAAAAACGATTCAGCGTGACCAGTGAAGTCCAAATGATTCCTGAGCTAATGACTCTTATGGACCAGTTCTTTTTAGTGAATCAAAAACCATACAGCATGTCCAATGTAATTGAAATGATTCCCAAACTAATAACTCTGAGTTGCTTTTTTTTAGTCAATCAGATTATAGCGAGACCGATGTAAACTGATTCTCAAAAAATTTTTTATTGTGACCAGTGAAGTCCAAATGATTCCTGAACTAATGGCTCTTATGGACCAGTTCTTTTTAGTGAATCAAATTTATTATATCATTATTGTTTGGCAGTGAAATTATTTTTCAAATACTTAAGAGTACTAGAACAATTGTTAATAGAACTGTTAAGGAAGTGAAAGTTGAAATTGAAATTGAAAGTTCTAGTACGTTGTCTGTAGTCAGTAGTTCCTTATTTTTTTCACT
This sequence comes from Poropuntius huangchuchieni, assembly GCA_004124795.1. Lineage (NCBI taxonomy): Eukaryota > Metazoa > Chordata > Actinopteri > Cypriniformes > Cyprinidae > Poropuntius > Poropuntius huangchuchieni. The sequence continues at coordinate 9,279 of SCHK01394755.1, read as the reverse complement.
TTACATGCTAGTAATATAATTATTGTTATTATTTTTTAATCTCTAGTTGAGAATAGATTGTTTTAATGGTCTCCCGAATGTCTGATCTGATATTGACCTCATTCTGATCCTTTCGAGTGGGCATGTTCTTTCCGTGTGTTTGGAATGAGCTGCTGTTGAAGGATGACTGAAGAGCTGTTGACAGATGTGAGAGGCGAGTTCCTCCTCTGGAGGTGAGGTAATGTGACATGGTCAGACTCTCCTGGACAGCCCCTCCTCTCTCCAGGTGTGGAGGTGAGGTGCTGCGGGTCATTTCCTGTGCAGATGAGTTTCAGTGTGGGAAGATGATCTGAGCTCACCTGCCCACCACGGCCCACAGAGCCATCCTTTGTTTATTCATTTAGTGCTGCAGATTAACCCCGGCTGGCGGGCCTTCCTGGAAACGGTATCCAGGTGACTGCGTAGAGGTGAGTAGCCTCTGCTTCTCTCTCTCCTCACCTGGAAATAAACGTCTGGTCATTTACGCCTGTGTGTTTCCAATCAGTCAGGAACGTCTGAAATGCCTCGGCCGGATTCCACCGTAGCTTCCTTTAAATGAAGCCTAAGAGAGAGATGCATTTTCATTCACTACAACTGCAAAACATCCATAATTTTACTCAAAAATAATGAGAAATTGTACGGGGAGTTGCTCTTTTAAATGCAGTTACAACTGATAAACACTGGACTTTTAAATGTCAATAAGGATGCAGAAGGGCTGTAAAAGTATCACTTAAGTGTACTATATTCCAAATCTTTTGAAGCCATGTAGCAGTTTTGTCTCAAATCTTTTGTGAATTGAATTTTTGTATTAATATAAAACATTTTAATTATTTGATTCAGTTCACAAAACCTGTCTGAATGATTTGTTGAGAGATCAACCTGTCCACTTTGTAAATTAAACTTAATGACTCAATGAATAATATAAGACTCAGAATAGAGTGACCGAATTCATTGTAACTGCGCTGGAAAGAGCAACTAGGACATTATACAGAATTTCTCCTAGAAAAATAATCCATGCGTGTTTGAAACAACATGAAGCTGAGAATTGTTTTTCAGTTTAGACTTAATCTAATTCTTTAATTTATCTTTCAGTCCTTTTTCGTTTTGCATTTCTCTTGTTTTCTCCATCTGTCCATTCTTTCCTGATCTCACTGAGCTGAGATGCACTGGCGTCATCAGCAGAGAGAGCGAGCGAGCGAGGCAGAAGTGCACACCTCGCACATTTGATTCACAATCTGTTTTGGCAGGCCAGGCAAGCAGGAGATACAAGTCCAGAGCATCATAAAGGTCTTGACAGTTTTCTTAGAGTGAGCTTTTTCTCTGTTCTTTTTGTTTTTCTCTGTAATCTTAATACAAGTAGATTTATGACATGCATGTATGTCAGCGTATGTTTGTGTAGCTACAGAAGGAAAGCGTGTGAGGTTTGCTGTCCAGTGCTGTGTACACTTCAGAAGACCCTGTGCCTCCCTCTCCCTCCCCTTGGGAATGTTATCAGTAGAACAGGAAGCACAAGTTATCACATTCTTGGTGCACACGGCTTCAGAAGAATCCATTAATTTGACGACAAGAGCACAGGACCAGATGTGAAAATCTCGCTTGATTTGAACTTTGCCCAGATCTTATCACAGTAATTTATACCTCATTGTCTCAGTCCAGGGCTGGAAAGCATCATTTCCAGATCATTTTAATGGATTTCTCTCCCCGCTCCCTCTCCCCCTTGTTTCAGAGGCTTAGAGAATGTGGGTTTGTGTGAAATTATGAAAAATGCTTTCATTAGTATTCCTCCCGCTTGCCGAAACAGACCCCGCACATGGACCGCTCTCCCTTCCGTGCGCCCCCGTGCGTAACGCCATTCGAACAGACTCAAAAACGCATCCCTCCTTAGGCCAAAGGGCTCGCTGCCAGGTACACCCATTATTGCAAACCGTCTCTGCACACGGGGACGTGCTCGCCGAGATTCGACCGGGGGCTCTTCGGAGTGATTGACGTCCGGTGCGGTCAAACAAATGTGTTTCCCTCGTTAGAGCCACCGCTGTGCCAGTATTGAACCCATTCGGTTACATTTAACTCTGCCAGCCGTAACACAGTCACATGGGAGCGGAAATGTATTCAGGAGCACCGAACACGCAAAGCGGTCTTTCCCAGAAACATGTGTTTCCAATGAACTCCCCAAACTGCTCGCATGTAAGCGGTGGTCAGGCGTACGGGATAATTTATTCTGCTCTGGATAGACTTGTCATATTAATTATAGCCCAGGCCAGAAAGCCTGGATGGCAGGTTGGAGTCACCTCGGTTATTTTTGGAAGCCTTGAGAAGGTACTGCACGCTTTCTTTTCACCTGACTTAAAGAAATAGCTTTGCAGTCAACACTCGGCCACTCCTATTCAAACAGTGTCTCGGTTAAACCATTTCGGTCCCGACAAAGCTCTCAGGCTGCATTAATGCAGACCTACACAATACTATAGTGGTCTCCTGTTGTTTCTTACAGGCTCTAAAGAGTCATCCTGGTTTGGAACGAGGTCCGAGATGCACCTTAATTGTCATCAGCAGGAGGATGATGATAAGTCCTTTAAGCCTGAACCCATGGGCGAAAAGTGTCTCTCTTTACGCTTCTGTCGCCTCAAACTAGGCTGAGTGCTAAGCGGAAAATAATTCAGTAAATTAGTCCGAGTAAACACAACCCTGAGCCCCTGAGCCAATCAGAAAAAGGAAACATTGAGAGACCGTGAGCAAAAGATGCCAGAACTATTGTGAATCAAGCTACAAGTATGTGTAAATGATTTGCTTTCCATTTGTACCAGCAAAACGTTGACTCAATGCACCATCCGGCCCGCAGTGTTCTTGGTTTTAACTCGCTTTGTTCATCACAGACGGAGATGGAGCGGTCTAGGCTTACTTGTACTGACCCCAAGAAATATTTCCATCGAGGCTTTGTTGTGAATTCTAATAAACACCATGATTTGAATTAACCGGCAAGCGTTTTGAGTCATTTTAATAAATTAGCTCCACATGTTCCTCTCCTTTTTTCCCCTTCCACCCCCATTCAGTTCGTGGAATCACCCATGTTAGCACCAAAAACACTTGTTTTTCTCTTCGTCTACCACTGTAGGGATGAGTATATAACACCCAGGAGAGAGATACTTCATGTAATTTTTGAAAGCTGAACGATGTGTAAAAGAAAGTCAGGGAATATGTCTCAAAGTGTTTTTTTTTAGTTAAGGAGTTGGAGACGTTGACGTCCAACCTCTGACTTCGCTCAGGCAGCTGGGGCAGGAAAATCAGGATACAATTTGGCACTTAAGGAGACTAAACGATTTCCTCCTCCCTGATGATTTCTACTGGGAAATGTGTCCGTGCACTGAAAATTACATCCGGGAAAATGTTTATGTAGGGTTTTTTTTTTTTTTTTTTTTGCCTCTTTCGAATGAATGAATATTCCTCTAACCTTTTACGCTCAACACAATGTAGCCCTCTTTCCTCTCATTAACCTCGTTTCTTAGCATTTTTACACAACCGTGTCACCGCTTTCTTGGCAAATGCCTGTTTTCAGGAGGTTGGCAGTACTCCTGAGGAAAACTCCTAAAGTATGGCCTTTAAAGAGCACTACTTACTCAACCTCCCCCTGATCTGTGAGTGCTGAGTCCCATCATGCCGAGCTGTGTCACCCAAACCCCTCTGTAGATGTAAACAGTGCACCACTTAATTCTTTTATTTTGGCGTCTTGCACCCAATTGGACCCACTTTTAACCCCTCTGGCATTTTAATGTGGTCTGCTGGGAAACCTGAGACCCTTGCTTAGTGAAATGAAGGTATTTGATGTTGCACGTTGTCCTCCCACCAGTTAGACATTAAACGTAATGACTTTTTTTCTCCCTTACCTCCTCATATTATGTCCGCTCCACCTAGAGCGCCAGCAAGCTTCTTTCTCACATTGTTTTTCTTTCCTTTTCCTTGCTTTTTTTCCTCTCCATTCACAATAAAACTGCAGTTGTACACATCTACAGTACCACAACCCGCTGTCTGGAAACAAAGAATTTAAGGCTGAACCATGGGCTGTTAAAGCCTTTAACAGGGCTGACAGGAAAAATGCTGATAAACCTAAGTCTTGTGTGAAAGATTTCTCTCATGTACCTCAGACTGATGTTTCCAGTTCTGTCTGTTCTCTCTAAACAAGGCTGCCATTAGGTAATGTGATGTGTGTTCGGGGTTAAGCGGTTGGAGATGCTGGTGCATAGTTTCTCAGATTTCTGATTCATTTGCTATAAATAAGCCCAGGGGAGCCAGAGGTGTTGGGTCACTTACTGTAATGGCTGAGGAACTGAGAGGGGAGGAAATGGAGGGATGCTTGAAGAATGACTCCACTTTTGTTTGATTTGTTTTCTTTAAACAGCTCATGCATACTTTTTCACAAACACCAATTTAAAAGAATGCCAAAAAGAAAATCTCATAGGCTTACACTGAACCCAAACACCTTATAGACATACAGTAGGGTAGGCGCTCTTTTGATTTGGACCACTGGAAAGTGATTCAAGCAAGTGATATTCCATTTTTCCATGTTTTTTGAGATTATTTAGAATGACAAGCTATGGAGTTAGTTTATATGATTTATTTTGATTTGATTAATCCAGTTCAGTCACTTGGTGTGATTCAGTTGATTGATTCAATTTAGTTGATTCTAATTCATTTGGGTAAATTTCAATTATAATCTCAGTTTTACTTACATTTGAACAAAATTTTATTTGATTCGATTCATTTGATCCTGTTTGATTTGATTACAATATATTTGGATACAGTACATTTCAGTTATAATGCACATTTTGCTTTCATATGAAAAAAACTAAGTCTGTAAATTGTAGAGGGAAGTTTTAACTTATAAAAATATACAACAGTGCCTAAACTTTTCGGTTCAGTTTATTTTTATATTTAACATATATAATAATCATCACAACCAATAATTGCCCTGTGTATACCAGTTGAAGTAAACTATACATTTCTTGTCTAAAAATGTTATAACACAAAATTACAAAAAATAATAAACTCATAAGTACTTCGGTTATAAGCTAGAAAAGCTCTTAATGAGTCCATAAGTATGTATACATAGAAATCAGAATATTCCATGTCCAAACATCTAATTTCTTTTGAACATCTTTCCCTGTTTACTCTTTACAAATGCAAGGAATTCCATTTCTGCTGGGTGAAGCATGACTATGTGTATTGTGGTGTGTGTGTTTTCGTCTCTCTGAGGCTTGAGAAATCCCCGGTGGAGCCTCTGGACTGCGCTCTGTGTATTTCCAACATATGGGAATCAGCATGGTTGCAGTCCCCTCACAACAGGCGAGTGCTTTCACTTGATTATATTATCTGTTAAACATTTTTTCCTCTCGTTTTTTCCTTCAGCGCTTGAAAAAAGGGGAGCGGTATGTGACCCTTTCTCTGCTGAGGGGTCAAGTGGTGATTGCTGATGTTGTCTGCTCTAAACACATGTTTAGCCCAACGCCACTCACCCAATCCCCCTAAAGGTTTGGTAACCATTAAGTTACTTCCTAAGTCAGTTCCGGAGTCAGGCCTCAGAGGACTGGGCAAAAGGTGGGCGTATGATTTAGCATCGTTGTCCGTTTTTCGTATTTCTCCTTTGTTTGCGTGCAAGTTCCCATGTGTATTTTTTATGTAGGGCCAGTCAGTCCCCAGCTTCCTTTTCCATCTCACACAGGTGAATATCTCCCCGAGACGTGGCATGGCTCACGCATTTCTGTCCCAGACAGGAAGTGCCATGGTAAGCTCTGTTATGATAGTGGATCAGCAGCTAAGAGGAAGAGCTGTGAACTTCACATGGGAGCAGAGCCGCCGAGTCCGATCGTGGCCGCCACCTCAGGGCCCAGCGGCCCAGCAGGAAATGAAAGGATCATTTAGTTTGTGGCAGATGAGCAGGAGGGAAAAGGGAGGGAACGGCGCAGACACAGACACATGATTTTAACCCTCCTGAGACGAGCAAAACAAGCTCTGCTCAGATGTGCTGTGGCAGAGGTGTCAGGGTGTACGTGTGTCTGCGGTGACCCGGTGGAGGGTACGTGTCAGAGAGTTGTGTGGTGGGACGGAATGAAAAAGAGAGAACGGTTGTCATGGCTGCAGCGGTAGCTGTTTTAATGCTGTCGGTGGTGGGAGATTTGTGACAAGCCAGTCCAAAGGTGGCTAGCTTTCCTGTCCAAGTGAATGTATCGCCCTCATTTCAGACCTCGAGTTCTTGTACTCTCCATTCTGACACCTCGCCCCACAGTCAGGACGCCGCCTTTGAGCCTCGCTGCATTTCATCATTAATCATTGTTACTATTGCTCATACTTATATGAATAGAACACATCCACTAACCCTTAATATTACATTCCAGTGAGTAGTTCATCCCACACTATTTATACAGTGAATGATACCTTTTTAACTGTGTAAATTTTCTTACAATATCTCCCTTCACAAAATGTCTATTATAATACATTTCAGGTGGGGTTGTCGATGATGCTTCGGATATTTTGAAATCCATGGATTGGCAAAGACTATGATACTCATCTCATCATTCTTTTACCTTAATTATTGCAGTCTGGCCACTGATTAAAGATGGTTCGGAGCACATGGCAGACAGATGAGTGCTGTTCCTGTACGACTCAGTATAGGAAACTTCATGTTTGGTCCTGAAGATATTTTGGGGGGTTTAGGGTTTGAGATGATGATGATGGTTTGGGTAAAAGAGCTGAGGGTACTATATGATTTAGCCATTTGATAGAAATGTTTTGGTTGAGCTGTTGTTTATTACAACTTCTAAGATACTTTTAGGGTCTATGTTGACATTTAAGATTATATTACCTATAAACAGTATCATCATTGTATTGTTCATTATAATTGTATGTTTGTAATTTTGTTTTATGTTAACTGAAGATGTACTATTATTTTTGATCATGTAAGAACATTAAAGCCAGATAGTTTCATCGATTTAGGCAACTAACCAAGTCTGAGTTTAATTAATAGTAAGGTTAATTGGTGTTCCTTAAAATATTTAATTTGATTTGATTTGATTTGAAATTACTTTTTAAATTATATTAAATTGATTTAATCAGTTTATCATAAATTAGACGTTAGTCAGGAGCAAAAACTGTTGAAGATTTTATCATTTCAATCCTCTAATACTTAATCACTGTGTTAACTTGTGCGCCGAAACACTTTTCACTGTGCATTTGTAAAATTCATGGTACCTATTTGCAATTATCTCTTTTCTCCGCTCCGATTTATAGTTGAGATCATGTAATTGTCTCCCTCTGGTTTGGGGGTGTGAAATGGTGCCCTTACTTGGGCCTGCTCAGGTAAGAATGCAGTAGCGTTGTTTAGTGCTGTGGGTGACAGTTGTAAGTGTTGGCACTTGTGAGAAACACCTTACTTCCCCAGAACTACGTGGCAGCAGGCACAAGGCACGTTGAAATGACGTGCTGTCGTCCGCTGCGACACACAGCGCAAGAAGCCTGTAATTTGGCTGAACAAGCTGTCTTTTGAGTGAGCACTGCACATTTTCAGAGGGTAACGGGCGATTGGGAAAAAGTGCAGAGGGTGCCTCTCCTGAGCCGTCACTTGTCAGATGGAGGTTTTATCTTTAAGTCATCGTAGCGGCATTGTCGCGAGCGTCCTGTCTAAATGTTTACAGGAAATGAATCGCAAACCAATGAAACGTGGATTGCACACAAACACAGATACTGCTGAGTTAAGAAAACAAAAGGTTTGGTTTGGTTGGGTAGGGGGAGGTTCTGTGGTTCTACTGGCTATTGTAGTGTTGGCTGGAAGTGGCACATGGCCTGAGGTGCAGAGCTCAGACACAAGAAAGACTCTGTGTGCCATTAGAAGGGTGATTAGGATGTCTGCTTTGCCCCAGGCTCACGACGGCCTCTGGACTAAACAGGCCTTTACGCTGGCTGGTCTTCTACATCCACATCCCTGTCTGCTCACAGCGCTCCACTTCAAACTCCTTATGGAACCAGTGAGCAATCACAAGAGGAGGTGCTCAGGCATCAGAGCTCAAAGTGCGTTTGTGTGTGTCCGCTTGAGCGCGTATGTGAGTGCTCCAACAGTGTGAACCGGCGAGGTGCAGCGAAACATTGTTAACACAGTCCAGCTTACAGGCGTGACCAGTATTCTTCAGAGAGGACGATACCGGGGCCAAAGGAAATATTCCCCATGCTCGTTTATTTCTCATGGCACTGCTGGAATGTCCCAGTGCATCCTGGGTGTTCCACTCGCTCACTCGTTAACAGCTTTCACACAGGGTACCAATTAACCTCTCACATCCTGTTCCACAACAGGTTTTTTATATTCCACAAAACTCCCAGCTTCTACTCTAAGTGACCCTTTTAACAGAAAACGCCTCTCAGTGTGTTTAAAGTCCTCACACAGCATCTCCATTAGACTCGGCGTCCTCAATTTATCCCTCTTGACCTTTTGCCAGAATGCCACTGGCAGTTTCAATTCAGTTCACTGCACAAATTCCTTGAGGTCACTTTGTGGATTGCTACAAAACATTGCAAAAACATTGGAAGCTATCAATGATGATATAATGGTGGCAGGGAAAGGCGCAGCTCGTACTATCCAGACCTGCATCCAAAACTGTGCTTGTTGACCACTGGCAAGATTGTGGTGAAGGGATCCACTGATATTAAAAATCTGGCCAATATTGATATGCTGGTAATTATTTTAGGGTCAATAACCTATAGGCTGCTTTGCCTAAATAACAAAAAATGCTAAAAGGTAAAATCAGTTGTTCATATTTTAAATAATAAATGTACATTTTAATTGCTTTTATCTTGATGTTTTACAATTCAAAATACATTTTTATGAATCTTTTTATAATATATATAGTATATTTTTAGAATTGTTTGGGGGAAAAGTCTCTTATGCTTACTAAAAGTGCATTTATTAAATCAAAAATACAGTGTGAATAAATTAATTGTTTTCTGTTTTTACGTTTTTAAATATATTGATTCCTGTGGATTCCAGCTGATTTTAATTGTCTATTACTTCAGTCTACAGTGTCACATGATCCTTCAGAAATCATTCTAATATGAAAAAAGATTTCTTGTTATTACTAATTTAGAAAACAGTTGCTTAGAATGTTTTTGGAGACCATGATGTATTTCTTTCTGTATTCATTTGTGAATAGAAAGAACATCAATAATTTGTGTATAGAAAGAACGTCTTTTGTTTTGAAATAGAAATGTTATTAGGAAAAAAAATAT
>SCHK01394601.1:0-25401 GCA_004124795.1 Poropuntius huangchuchieni | reverse complement strand
TGTAGCAATAGCTAACAATACATTGCATGGGTCAAAATTATCAATTTTTATTTTATTCCAAAAACCATTCGGATATTAAGTAGGCTAAACATCATGTTCCATGAAAATATTTTTGTAAAGTTCATACTTTGCATATATCAAAACTTAATTTTTGATTAGTAATATGCATTACTAAGAACTTCATTTGGACAACTTTAAAAGCGATTTTCTCAATATTTAGATTTTTTGCACCCTCAGAAGCCAGATTTGGAAACCTCAATGGAAAGCTTATTTATTCAGCTTTCAGATTATGTATAAATCTTAAGACTGGTTTTGTGGTCCAGTGTCGCACTATTTTTATAATTATAGGCCTATAAACAGCACTACACAACAGTAAAATGTGTAAGTCGCTTTTGGATAAAAGCGTCTGCTAAATGACTAAATGTAAATGTAAAATGCAATAAATAGACTGTGCACATTGCAAAATAGCGGAATAATGCTACGAATATTGAAGCTATATAAACAAGGCTGTGAGCTGTAAGATGTTGCAGTAAGCAGCTGTCATTCGGCATAAGTGAGTTATACGAGGGTACGTAAGCTGCGCGAGCGCGACGCACAGCCCACCCCCGACTGAATGACGGCAGAGAAGCGCGGGTGAGCAGCAGACAGCGGCTTTTCTCCCTACGAAAACATTCCAGGTAAAATCACTAAACACGCCGGTTTTTTTAGTGACGGTATGGCAGATATTGAGAGTGTTTATTTTACTGCATGTCTACGGAGTTTTCCCACTAAAAACATATAGCCGGTGTTTATGTGAACTGTTCTGATTTTAATCCTACCGCGGTGGTGTCGAGAAAATACGCTGTTTAAAATGATCTGTTCAGTGTGGCAGTCTAATGCATGTGGCTTAATAGCTTTTTATATCTGCATTTTCAAGAATAATATGCACAAATGTGATTTATTGTATTGCAACTGTCTGTTGTTTTGCCTATTGGGTTATGTACATTAACGGGGGTTGAGCAGAAACTCGTGTACGCACACGTTGTTGGGCGAAGGTGTGTCCTTCGGGGAACCGAGTCAGCCAATCAGAACGCAGCTTCCGCCTCCAGTGGGAAGGTTGTTTTTTGCTGGATGTAAACGCCCATTACGAGAGTCACAGCTAAAGTATGGATCTGGATTAAACAAATGGCACAGTTTAATTGAGCTGTTCAGAATATTCAAACTAGAATAGCATTTCCTGAAGAAAATGCAAAGTGTTTGCAAGGCAGCAATTTTTAGACAAGGCTTAGTTGTCGGCTTTGGCGTTGTGTGAATGATATGCTCTCATCAAGCATCTTATTTCCTGTCAGCTTTGATCGAGGCGAGAATCAACACGTAAGTGTAAAGATGGATATTAGCTGGTAAATACGTTCAAAAAGACAAAAGGTCACAATACAAATAGATGGTATTTTGTCAAAACAGATGAAAATACGATAGAGACTTCGAATTGATGGTGAATGATTCATTGAGTCACTATAAAAGACTCGCCTAACGTGTACAGAACGAATCAGTGAACGAATCTTTTTAGTGAATCGATTCAAAACACTCCATGATGAATCCGAGTTCCGAGTCGGGATTTGGATCTCTCAATGATTTCACTCCCTAAATCCGGAGTTACAGTATCTGAGAGGCTCACAGTCAGGGGGTGTGTTGCCCTAAAAAAAGTAAAGGCACCGAGCAATATCCGACTGCGCTGCAAAAACCTATCGCGTGTATTCGACAAAGGTATTTTTTTAATTGTTACATTACATTGTTGTCTTTCTCATATAAATCTCATGTATGAGTAACTAATTTATCCTGAAAGTCTCGTATAAGTGCTTTAGTTTTTAATAGATGGTGTTGCTTGTAAATTTAATTATTTATTTATTATTTTCCACGTTATCATGGCCTCGTGGTGCTGTCGCAGAGTTCTTATAAGCCAGCTTGGCGTTTAGATAAAAACATGCACTGTAAATGCACGGTGTTTTAACACGCTTTTCCCTGCTTTCTAGCTTTTTCTGCGGAGAGCCAAAGCCGTCTGTTTAGCTGAGAGGGCACAGCATGGCAGCAGTGGGATCCAGAGCAGGACTAGACATGATATCAATGTGCACAGAAGGGCAGGACGGATTGGTATGTATCATAATAAATGATGATGTATAGCCCCTGTAACTTATACATAGATAAAGGAAAGTGTGTTAATTGATTGCGTCCAATCCTGCAGGTCTACATGCAGTGTTGTGGCCAGGGAGGAGGGGTGGGTTTGCAGAAGAAGCTGAATGCAGGGACAGAGTGGTCAGTCGATGTAAACACACAGCAAACAAACCTTCTATCCTTCCCACGGTCTTCCGGAGTGGACTTACCTTACAGGTTAGCATACCGATCCATTTCATCTGTCTAGTTAATTGTCTTCTAAATATGTAATGTAATATCAGCCCTTTTTCACTTTAGAATAACCCTGACTCTGTTAGAGCAGAATTACTCTACAGATATTGTGTGATGAAGGTGAAACAGTATTGTGGGCATCCTTACATTCTTATAGATCTGTAATGCAGTGTAAGGTAGCAGTGTGAAGAGTTTTTACTCTCTGCCTTATTTCAGAAGTCCTGAATCGGTGGAGATGGATGAGATCATGGCTGCAATGGTGCTCACCAGTCTGTCCTGCAGTCCAGTGGTCCAAAGCCCCCCGCAGAGGGACCTCCTACCAGGTGAACTGGTTTCTTTTGCAAACCACACCTTGCCAAACATGGAACACTTTGCAGTGTGTGCTTAACAAACCAGTGCAGATAGTTTATTTTAAACAAAGTCTCATCAGATTCTCATCTAGTGTATTTTTAGAATTTGGTAGACTTTTTGTTTATATTTTTGCTCTTTCAAATGTTTTTATGTTATTAATTTTACTTTCTAATTAAGTGCATCTTATATATTTTCCTTGATCTAGTATAACATACAACCCAACAATTAATTGAGCAATTTTTTAGGTTTGTCTGTCTTTCAATGTTTGTATGTTTTATTATTTTTAGCATATTTAATTATGCTCAGTTAATTATATATTTATTTAATATATTAAATTATTTTAGTAGTGATATGTTTTTGTCACTCTTTATTTTATTTTTTTGTTTTGTTAATATCTCTTTTTAATTATATACTTATTTAATTTTTATATTATAATTTTATTATACAGTGTAACATGCCGCCTAACAATTAATTTAGCAATTTCACTTTAGTTATACACTTAAATTATAGAAATATCTGATGATTATATCAAATTTTTATTATAACAGTCCAACATGCAACCCAATAACATGCAACCTAACATTTAATTTAACAATTCTGTGATTGTGTCACTCACTTAAAAAAAATAGTTTTATTAATTTAACTTTTTAATTTAACATTTAATTATAAAATGATTATATGTTTTATTAAACAGTATAACACACACCCCACAAATTAATTTAGCAGCTGTATGGTTAAGCGTGTTATTCACACTTCCCCTTTTGTGTCTGTGACCATAGGGGACATGGAGTGTTGTGGAGGTGAGCTGTCTGACAGCGGTAGCAGTGGTTACTGGAGCTGGGACCACGGCAATGTCAGCCCAGCCCCTTCTCCATCGGTCACCGAGATGGACAGGAGTCTGGGCCAACCGACAGACGAAGGACTGCACATGGAGCTGGACCAAGCTGCATGTGAGGAGCTGGAGGCCAGGAGGTGCAAGGTGAGAATGAGAAGACTGTCAGACTGCAGAACCTGAGGGTGAATAGACAGAGTTTTAAGCTGATGTTTTAAAAATATATGTGAGTCACACTTTGTTTTTCTTTCTCATTCTCAGAGCTTGAGCAGGGGAGCATACAGGTGTCTGTGGCCTGGCTGCGGGAAAGTGCTGACATCACGGGTTGGAATGAAACGGCACATTCGCATTCTTCACCTGGGGTGAGTATGTCCTCACACTCCAACTACTGAGATGGCACGGGAACATTATGAAGCATCTTTAAGCAATGTCAGCGTTTATTATGTTGAAAAACAATGTAGAATTTTACATTATTTACTAGGCCTGAAAATAACCTAAAAATAATGCATTTTATTTTGTCCCTTTATTTTGTTTTCTCTTAAACAGTGGGGGCTCAGAGCAGTCTCATAGGGAGGAAGACTTCTACTACACAGAGGTCTCCTCTGAAGATGAGGAAACAGCACCTCCATCTCCAGCTCCATCCTTCTCCAGCGGCGCCTGGACCTCCTGCAGCTCCACACAAAGCCAATCCACCCCAGGACCCCAAGATGCTCCAGTCCAGTCAAGTCCACTCAGCCAATCAGCTCCAAGCAGCGTGTGGCAGATCCACACTGAACATCTCTATCAGGTACAGATCATCTGAGAAAATGGCTCAAACTGATTATATGATGCTGTTTTGAAATGAAAGGTATAGTTCACCAAAAATAGAAAATTCTGTCATTGTTTACTCACCCTCAAACCAAAGACATAAGACAAATTATGATATTTTTAATGAAGCCTGAGAGGAAAGTCTAAGTAGGTACCAAAACTTAGAGGTTAAAAACAAATCTATATGATCGAGTGGTTTAATCTAAGTCTGATCAACAGATTTCATTTAATGGGTGAACTATCCCTTTATTACTCATTATAGAAACAAACTAAATCTTGTGATGTTATAGTGTTTTGTTTTTTTCCATCACTGTGTTGTTTTCTGCAGGCCTGCGCACCCATTCAGGTGACGGTCTCTCCAGGCTCTCCCACCTTTTGTAGTTGGACCCCATCTGGTGACGTCCAGCAGAAACCTCAGGTTGGTCTGCCTCTCCAAAAGGAGTTAACGTCATAGGTGGTGCATTTTAAAACACTTTATGCCATCTGTCCTTATATTTTTATGTTGATCTGTAGATTCCAGCATCTCGCAGCCGGTCAGTGAGTGTTGGAGAACAGTGGCTACAGAGGAACAGCGCCCCCACCAGATCACAGACCATGAGTGCATCTCCCTCCAGAGGGCACTGTTCATTCAGGTATTAGATCATGCATCCTCTGTAGCTAAGAAAAAGATCTCTAAGCCAAGATATATCTCTATTAGTGCAACTTACATGGTATGTTTTGAAGTCATAATTATTAATATGACTAATCATTCTGACTACAGTATGTTACACCAAAAAAGTTATATAAGATAACAACTGTACACTTTAATTTTTTAATGTGTATTTATTCTTTTTGTGTCCTTAAGAAAGGGCAGAGGTGAGGCCAAAAAGTGCCGAAAAGTGTACGGTGTGGAGCGTAGAGACCAATGGTGCACCGCTTGCCGCTGGAAGAAAGCCTGTCAGCGGTTCCCAGACTAAAGAAAAAAAAGACTTTAGGAGACAAGGAAGAACCTCCATTTTCTTTCTTTCCTCCAACTCTTTCCTGCACTGTAGAGGACCCGTCTTTTCACTTTTCTACCTTTTTTGTTTTCCTACCAGAGTTAAGTGTTTTTGTTATGTTTTCCCACAAAGTGAACGCTGGTACTAGCTGTTGAGACTGTGGAGTAGTAGGATCCCAACTCTTCAAAGGTGAATTCTGCCCTCTCACGAGACTAAAGTGTAATCCTGTATCTGATCAAGGTGTTTTTCTACCCCAGTCCTGCACTTCATCCATACCTGAGATATTTAAGTGATTGTTGATTTTTGTATACTGTGGACAATGTATTGCTTTGAGCATTTTCATGATGTTTTTCTATTGCCGTTTTGTTAGCCTGAAAGGTGTAACAGTGTAATGTCATGTATTGTCTTTTTTTTTTTTTCTATGTATTTACTCTGAATTTAGTCACAACTTTTGAGTTTCGCAAGGTTTGACTAAGGTCGTATGCCATAGCGCTTCCTAATCAATCTAAAACTGCCAGATATAAAGCTACCATGGTGTTGAGTGAAAGATGTGAATGATGCTGGCCACATTGGTGGCCACAGTATGTTGTCTGATGGAGATAAAAGAGCAGCTATAACCTTTTGATTGAATACCAAAGTGCTATTGCAAAGAGTTAAAGGGAGCTTGACTGAATATTGCCCGGAAAATAGAACGGGCTTGTTTCCTTTTGTACGTTTCTTGTCATCCTTCCAAAAAGTGTTAAGGTCTTGTACAATACTGGAATCATCCCCTTGGGAACATCTAAAAGGATTTGAAAGCGTAACATCATACTGAAAAAGGAAATTATGTATGATTAAAAGACACAAGATAAAATATGCAAATTTCAAAAGCTTGTCATTTGTGCATGACAAATAACAAGAACAATCGTAAAATTATTTTATTGGCCTTTTGTGTGCATTTCATGTACAAGTGGAAAGGATTAAAAGAAAAAAACTCACTTTCTGAAAAAGCTTGCAGAATGTGTTTGAAATATTCACAAATCCAAGATGTCTACACACACAAAACCATACATTTATATGAAGAATACTGTAAAGTACACTGAAAGCCTATCTGCTATTTCTTTCTTTACATGTGGGGTGTCAGTTTTCAAAACTCATAATGTGAGGGAGCATCTGTCAAGCACTAAAGATGAACTCAGTTGTGTATGTTCATGCATAAACAAAACAGAAAGCTGGAACACATGCTAAACCGAAATGCCATTATCATCAAGTTGAACCAAACCATTAAAGGCGCCCTATTTGCTGATTTTCAATAATAATGACTGAATTGTTTTCAAACTGATTTTCTGAACACTTCCAATCTTTCATTGTTAGGACAAACTGGGTAATCCCGCCCCCAAACTCACTCCATTGGCAGTTTCTGATTGGCTAACATGCACGGGCTGATGTTTTAATTATAAAGCCTAAAGTTGTCGTCTATTTTCAGCGATATTGTAAGGTTTTGTGTGGTATTCCACAAAATACGGAGAATAATTTCGAGTGAACACTCTAGGGGGCAGCATTGATCCAAAAAAACAGCCCATAAAGATTATCGTTCTTTCAACATTGTTCTACATGTAATCACCTATTGATTTTGATAACTCGTTTGATTGCTCTAGTAAATTTTAAGACAGTTCTATACATCAAGGATGTGTGCAAAACAACCAATCTTAGCACAACACAGTGTGCAAGGTTAAAATATAAAGTGCTTTTCTCTCAAACAGAACAAGAAAACCCCATACTCCACTACAAGCCACTGCTCTCATTTGTAACTGATTCACATGCTCAATTCAAGTTTCACTGCTTTGCCTTTTATTTTTTTCACAATGCTTCAAGGTTAATTCTAGGAGTTTTGATTCTGTAATGAACAATCAGTTCTCATCAGCAACATTTGTCCTAACGACTTGATTGAGATGTTTTTGATGTCAGGAACGGCACCATGGAAATGTCAATGATAAAAACCAACGCTATACAAAATATTCCTCTTCTTTGATTAAACACAGATTTAGCTAGTTCTGGGCTGTGGTGCATGATGGATGTTCACAGTTACTGATGGCTGATGAGCAGTTGAGTTGAGGTAAGTGAAAAGACTCTAAGGCCAGCTAAACTTCATTCTGTCTTCGGGTTCTGGTGGAGAGGTTGCTGATGTGACCTGAACGCCCCGAGCGACCCGTCAAGCTCAGGTACTGCCTCAGTAGCTGACTCACGCGCTTCTGGTTGTTCCACTTGCGGGCAGATTTCCTTATCCCTATGAAGCCACCGTAGCGTTTCTGCAAAGGCCTTCCGGAGCTCACCAACTTCCGGAAACCGTGACGACCTTTCATAAAGCCTCCAAATCGCTTGGATATGCTTACGGCTGCTTCACCGCTCTTCTCTTCTCCTACACCATCCTGGTCCTCCTCTGTCCTCGGGTCAAGGTCCGGGTCATATGAAACTTCCAGTTTCTCCTCCTCTGAAGGCTGCTGGCTGCGGAGCGCTTGCGCAGCGTGTCGAAACCGCTCCAAAGCCTCAGTATACTCAACACCATTGTCATTTTCTATGCTCACTGTGGCCAGAGGCTCCGCTTCATCATCAGAGCGCTTTGATGTTTTCTCCTCCTGTAATGGTAGTGGAAGCTGGTTCAGACCCGCTGCCTGGTAACACAAATCCCAGGTCAATGCAGGAGATGCCTGTGCCTCACATTCTAGGATGCATACCTGCGAAAGAGCGGAGATTTTTTTTTACATGACAAAATGTTTTTAGAGTAGAAAATGTCCTTATATAATATTGACAAATATTGGGTAAATTGTACTGAACATGCTTTTTACTGCAAAAAAATACAGTAAAAACAGTAATACTGAGAAATATTTGACATTTTAAAGTAACTGTTTTCTGTTTTAAAATGTATTTTATCCCTGTGGTGGCAAAGCTGTATTCTCAGCAGTCATCGCTTCAGTTTTCAGCGTCACATGATCCTTCAGAAATTATAATATGCTGATTGGTGCTCAAAAGACATTTCTTATTATAATAAATAAATTCTAAATTCTTTGATAAAGTTCAAATGACAGAAAAGCATTTATTTATAAAATAGATCTTTTGTAAAATTATATCAATTGTCTTTATTCCTGTTTTGTATGTTTTATTTACATCATTATAAAAAGAAAAAAAATTCCTTTGTTGGAAATTTATCATGTTTTTATTAATGCTTTGATTTTGCCCTTTATAATAAAAAAAGCTGAGTATAAAAAATTCCTAGTGGCACAACGCTGCACGCAAACCGTCTAACCACTGCAGTGAGGTGTGAAATGATATGTGGCATTGGTGCAAGAAATTATATGATAATTGAGTGACTAGAATGGGATAAAAATTATCATTTTGTATGTGATCAGCTGTAGACAAATGCAGGTTCTTTCCGCAAAATGTTCATGTGATGCCTTTTTTAAGGACGGGTATGTAACAGGTGAGCCTTTTTTCAATCTTCCGTTTATAGGGAGAAAACCATAAATTGTATAGGGGCTTATATCAGTGAAGTGAAACTAGAAGTTGAATGCATGGAAAGTAATAGGCCACAGCTAATTTAATGTTGATGGCAAATGAAAAACATTCAGATAGAAGATAGAAGATAGTTACGAAATACATATGTGTTTCGGAACACACATATGCATACTTTTAAAAATAAAGGTTCTTTATTGGCATAGATGGTTCCATGAAGAACTTTCAACATAAATGGAACCTTTCCATGATTGCACAAAATGTTATTTATAATGGAAAAAGGTTCTTTAGATTTTTAAAATGTTCTTCACAAAATTCTTTGGGGAACTAAAAATGGTTCTTCTGCGAAACCCCCTTTTTGGATGTGAGTGTGAACACACTATAAGTCTGTGTATGAATCTGTTGCTGAAATTTTAACATCTGACACCACTGTGGTGTCACAGAGCAAAAGCATGCCCACAGGGACCCATCTGGTCATGGCAAGAGTGCCTCCACCAAGTGTCAATCACTCCTACCCACAACATCAGCAGCTGACGGCATCACAGCAGCCAATTATGGGCAGACATTACCCCAATCACCCCAGTCACAGCTGTTTTGTCTGAACAGTCATTAGTAACTTGATTACAGCCACTATAATGACAGGGACCAACTTTTAACAAAGTTCATTTGTATCACAGTTTTTTCATCCACTCCTGCTGTAAGATAACTTATAGACATCTTTGTTTCAAAATCACGGACATTAATAGTTTTATGTTAGATGCGGTGCTTACCAATGTGTTGAATGCTTGGTGTTCAGGTAGGATGAGTCCACAGGTTAAACAGTCCCCTTGGCAGTCGCTGTGACCCGAGGAGCACAAGCATAAGAGCAGCAGGGTCCAAAATGGGGTCTTCATGACTTCTTCACGGAACACACACCGGAACAAACAAATGAAGCAGGAACTCAGTCAGAGTAGCCGATAGGATATCTGATGAAGGAAAGAGAAGAGTAGAGGGGTCAGATGTTTCATTGGTAACTATTCTTTAATTTTCAGTTTATAACATGAACTTTTTCTGTATGGGGGAGAATAAATGAATGATTCTCCAGATGTTCTAAGAACTTTATAGTGGCTGAGACAGCGTAGTATTATAAAGTAACGGAGCAAATTTTAAGTGGCTCCAAGATATTCAGAAAAAAAAAAATCTTAAAACTCAAATGGAATATGCTAAGCAATTTAGCTACATCAGGGATTCTAATTTGATTCACTTTTGCCCCTTGGCTTCATCTTGCCTAGTTCTTAAACTCATTTTACAGCTCAGGACCAGGTTTTTCAGCCAAGGAGAATACTTTAAAGAGATTTTTACAATTATTTCTTACTATATTTAAGTTTGGGGGCAGATTAAAAAAAACAACTAATTAATACTTTTGTTCAGCAAGTACTATTTTTCTCCACTCTCTCTAAAAGGTTCTCTAAAAAACTCTAAAAGGTTCTGTTAATTATAAGCATTCATGGAGCTCTATCATTACACAAAAATGTTCTTTAGTGGAAAATAGTTTTTTACACACTAAGAAAAAAATGGTTCTGTACTGTTCACTTAAAGGTTCTTTGGGGAAGCAAAAATGGTTCTTCTTCTGTGAAAATATCTAATACATTTCACAAGGACATTCACAGGTTTGTATGTGTACATTTGCCAATTTGACCTGTAACTATAATCAGCTCTGGAAACACCTTTCAATCAACTAAACTGTCAATCAGCTAAACGAATTCCTGCTAATCCGAGATATTAGGACTGATAATCAGGCATTTTAAAGATAAACCCAGAAATGGCTCCATTCTGTTTTCCCTAAAGCCAAACACAGGTGCTTCTAGAGATAAGATCACCTTACAACGATCACAACGAACACAGAACCCTCAAAGTGAATCAAACATATTTGAAAAATTCACACATGAAAGTATAAGGTAATGATCACCACCACTACTGTCACCACTGAGATAAGTCAAAATTTCCAAGCCACCATCTGTTTTTTTTCCCCACACATACTGAAGTTCATTAAGGAAACTCATCATAGGCCCTAATTAATGTCTGAATTAGTGTGTGTGGCATAATGAGAAGGAAATGAGTGCGGGAGAGAAAGAGCGGGAATGCAGTTTCCATCAAACTCTGACTCACGCACTGCGCCAGCACACATTAGTCACGACCGCATTAGGAGAGAAACGCACACATGTACGCTCATCTCTAAAAGCTTTCTTTGATGAAAGCCAAGAAAAATCTTTCGGTGAACTCCAGAGCAGTGATGAAAAGTTGACAATAAAAGCATGTTGAGATGTCTCTGCTCAGTGAGCAAAGAGTATATAATTATAGCCCCTCATGTGGACACGGGTATCCAGAGCGCACTGAGAGAAGGACTACCAAAAAGCTCGGCACCAAAAAAGTTTTCCAACCAATTAAATCCCTTGCATCATTAATACAGTTCAATTTGGAGAGTGATTTGATGGAACTTTTTTACGATCATCCCCTGCTACAGTCTCTTATTTGTCGGAGATAATGGAAAACATGAAAACAGCTGGAGGGAAAGTGCAAAAGCATCAACCTCAGCAACTGTCTTCCGCAATACTAATACTGTGCCTATATTATTTAGCAGAGAAATAGAAGTGTCCTGTTCGAACTGTAAGGTACTTGTTGACCCCAATTTTTAGAAGGCGTAAGAATATACAGTATGTCCTTAAAATATATACGATACACACTGTTCCAAACTCTATGACTTTGTGTTTTGAGTTTTTTTTTCTGTCAATACAATAAAAGTTAGTGGGGTCAAGTGTTGTTTTGGTAACTTTCTTTTCTGGACAAAAAATTTGGGACAACATGAGGGTGAGTAAATGATGACAAAACTTTTATGCTGAAGCAGTGTTGAATTATTGTACTAATTTTTAGCTAAATAAAACAAGGTACTCATCAGATACAAAAAAAATGATAAGCAATATTTTAAATGCAATTATATATATATATATATATATATTTATTTTTTAAAATATTTATTTATAAATTTATTTAATTTTTTTTTTTTTTTAAATGTTTTAACTGATCATTTTAAATCAAAGTTGTAATTTTTTTGTCTAGTTAAGTCAACTAATTTATAGAGAATAAACCGAGGTTGAGCTGAAAGCAAATAAAATAACACATAAATAGATAAATAATAAAGAATAAAACAATAGATAAACCACTTAATTTTATAGCTTGGACAAAAAGGTTTGGATTGACATGAAGGTGAGTAAATGACAAAATATTTAGGGGGTGAATTTTTGAGTGAATGCCTGTGATTCCTAATAGTGAGTGCTTATGGAGGAGGTGCTCTGTCCACAGTCTTTGACTAATCTAAGGGAACGCGACTAATCTGATTTGACCGGTCTGCTCGCCCTCTCCTACAGCCACCTGATCGTATCACCTCCCTGGCAAACACCAAACCACATTCTCATTCTGTTCCCGTGCCGCGGCTGAAACACAAATGCCTGAACTGAGTCACCACCAGATTCTGGAAAAGCTGCTTTTCTTCTGCTTTCTATTTTTTGTTTTTCCCATTAACATTTTCGTTGGTCAACTGTGTTATGACATGTCAAGAATGAGCAAATAATAATTACTTTTGTTTGTTTGCTCCACAGCAGACGGAAGGAGGACCATGACCTCTTTTTCATTTCTCATTCACATTAATATCACCCCTGAATGCGAAGGCACTTCATCTCGGATTTATTACGCAGTAAATGATAGCTCACCTGTTTGCTATATCTGGCAATTTTTTTTTTTGTGCTTCGTAATAGCATTGTATCAAAATAATCTAGGCTCTTCTCATTGTCATAACCATTTCCGATGAGGAATGGGGGATTCGCATGGTTACTTTAATTGAGAGCACAATGATTGCCAGAGGGCTCAGAGTCTGCAGTCCCGTTGCAGATGATCATGTTTCCCCTCCACACACACTGCCTCTTCACTGGCAGAACAGCAGCAATCATCGCATTATCCTCCCCGTGGCCATGACAATGAGCTGAGAATTTACCATAAAAAGATGGGGGGAGGGAGTGAAAAGTTTCTTTCTTTCTTTATTTTTGAAGGACTATCGACATGATATTTCAACTGTGAGGAGAAAATTCAATAAATGCCACTGTCACCGCCATTTAAATCAAAAGGAGTGGTGGAAGTAAATAGCCAGATGCATATATTAGATTGTTTGACTCACGAAAAATCACTATTTCTTCACAGCATTTGCAATTTCCAAATCAAAATGACACAAGCTTCAGAAAAAGTTGTATTTGAATAATAATGCTCGCAATGAGCTGTAGAGATGTAGTATGACATTTCTATGCATGGCATATAATCCACCAAATAAGACTGAACTAAGCATTTCAGGACGGCTATTGTATGATAGAGATACTATGACACTATATATATATATTTCAAGTTCAGAAGTAGCTGAGATCATGTGTATGGAATAAAATACAATCAATTAAGTGTCACAATTATGCATAATTACAAACAATAGAAAAAGTGAACACCAGATATGGCAGCTTTGACCTTATACTGGTTCTATCTGAGTGATTCTTTGATTCCATTGCAATTAATATTGAATATGTTGCTCAAGCTAAAATGTTCACAGCTTTTGGAAATCCAGAGCATTAATTGATTTAATAGTTTTTCTCTTGCCCATGTAAGAGAATACAACTCTAATTGATAGATGTACGTAATTACGCATGCAACACTTCTGCTCTAATGGATTTTAGGGTAAAAATCAATTTAACATGGCTCAGGTAATTAATCTGAGGAAAACTAGTCTCCCTAATGCAGTGCAAAGTTTTAAAATAATTACGCTAAATTAGACAAGCAGCTTTCATGTTTAAATTCATAGAAGATAGTTGCATGAATTTATTATGGCATGCATAATATGTGCAATTTGGAAGATTTATTTAGATGCGGTGTTCGCCTTGAGTTTGCCTTAATTCAATGAAGCAAGCAAATTAAAACACCTATTTAAACTTTTCATGAATTGATTCAAAATATATGTGCAAATTTTTGCAGACCTTAAAAAGATATTGGATTGCTTCTTACAGAGTATGAAGTGCTTCATATAGAATATGAAAGAAAAAAAAAAAATAAAATATATATATATATATATATATATATATATATATATATATGAAATATATAGATTTATTTTGCTTGATATGTTAACTTTAATAATTAAATATGATTTGATCATTCTTTTTTGTATTGTTATTTATGATATGACAAAATATACTTAAACAATAAACCATCATTTAAAAATATATAAAACAAAATTAGTTAACATAATAGCAACATGCTGATAGCAGTTAATATTTGTTTCTTGCCTTTACAAAATAAATAAATAAATAATAACTTGGATTATGGGTAAATGATTAAACCATGCAACATATAGATATACATTCCATTCATGTTATTTAGTAGTGTAAATGAATTGTCATCTTAAAAGCACGAGGCATTCATATAAACGAATAGTGCACTTGTTGCTATTCTGCGCAGGCTGTAATTACATGAAATACTGGAATAAACATTACGCACAAAATGCTATGCTAGCTGATTAAAGGGAGTCTCAGTGGACAAATTGTGCTAAGTTTAGTTTAATTACGGAAAAAATAAATAAATAAATAAAATTAGAAGTAAATGGAGAGTCAAAATAGCTGTGCCTCCCTCATCACAGACTTCAAACAGTGCACTCAGGTCTCTGTGATCAAAGCTTTGAATGAAATACATTTGTCTAGCGCTGTCGTCTAGAGTGTTATGTAGTGTTATATGCAATTTCAATCAATTGTAAGTGGAGTAATAATTTTCTGTAAATAAAAGTCTGTAACACTACACCTCCAAAACAAACATAATCCAGACATATTCTGTTCTGTTCTTACATAGAAATGCATCATTTGAAAAAGTAGCTTAAAAAACAAAAAAATGTAATAAATGCAAACAAAAACGTAAAAACTTAACAAAACTTCACAAGCAAGCAAAAACTAAACAAAACAAAAAAACACTAGGATAATGTCAGTTAACTGGTAGCCATGAAGATGATTAATGCGGAAAAGCTATGAGTAATGGAAAAAAGATTATTTACAGAGCAGCACTAATCATTAAAACGTCATCCAGGGACCTCGTCACATTAATATTAGCCTAATCGCACTGCCATAAGAAAAACATAGAATGTGATGACAACTGCAGTCACTTTTGCTAAAACAAATCTTAATATTAATAGACGTACAAACAAAGTGAGTAATCACAAAATACTTGTCACATCAGGCAAAACAAAACAAAAACGACAACTGACCCAACAAAACAGGTATAATCTGCATTCTTTCACTGTGGAATTAGAATCAATACAAAAATACAAAAGAGGCATCACATGACACCTTGTTTTACCTGCTGTCTGTGATAACGGGTTGCTCTCTGTCTCTCTCTTACTTTCGGTCTTCTTGAGTTGTGGCGTTTATGTCCAATCTTCAGCTTCTTGGTTTGTTCAACTGCTTGCCTGCTCCCTTTCTCTCCCCTCTTATAACGGCACACCCCTTCCTCTGGTTCAGCCCCCCCAGTGTCTGTGGATGGGGCTACACCAAGGCAGGGTATTACGCACAACCTGGACAGCCATACAACCCTTAGTCAAGGCTGACGTACAAGACACTACCAACGTCACCTCTTTCTCCACCCCAGAAGATATGACCTGGGCTAAAAATACACAACATTCAATTTGTAACGGACTAAAAAATTCATTGGTTTTATCCAATGGCATATTGACAGTATATGTCCAAACAGAGTTCCCATCAATTAACTGATGATCAGAAACTTAGATAACGTGCCTTTAACAAGCTAAGCGCTGGCTTGGGAGTGCGAATTGCAAATTAAGCCCGAAATGCAATTTACAGTTGAGCGGTGCATACAGGAGAAAAACAAAATCTCCCAGAGGCAAAAAGAAGTCTCGGTGGACGATGAGACTTCACATCTACCGCAAAGGATGTGGCAACAAGAATATGAGGAGAACACTATCAAAAAGAGTTATGAATCAGCTATACAAATAACTAGCTTTCATGCATTTAAATAAAATGCATTTGCTTTTAGGTCAAATTAAGGTCGTATCTGAGCCTTAAAACACACTCAGTTGGTTCCATCTGAGTATAAAAGTTGCCATTTGAATTAGAACTGAATAGAATTGGCAACACTCCACATGAAGCTGATATGAAATTTAAATATGAATGACAGAAAAAGGAATTTACTGAATTGCTATTATGGGAAAATCAATATAGGTATTTTGGGGAATTAAATGTATTTCCACTCTTGTCCACAATAGTTCATTTACGAAACATGATTAAATATATACCAATCCATTTCAAATTCTATCTGTAGTGTAGGACCTATAGAGTAGTGTATAGTATGGGGCTAGAAATGGCAAGGTTGTTTTGATTCCCAGAGAATGCACGAACAAATAAAATATATAACTTAAATGCAATGTAATTTTAATAAAAGCATCTGCCAGATGTGTAATATAAATATCTATAAACTTTAACATCTTTCAAAACCTTCAAACAAGATATCTTTCAAACAAGGATTTGCCAAGCCATTATTTAATGTCTTGACACACCTTGCTTTTCTTGTTATATGTCTAAATTCTATTTCCTTTTATTCAATTGGAATTCAAATCGGTTTCCTAATTTCAAGTTCAACACCACCAAACCAGCATAAACCAGCTTGGACCTTGTCTTTCCAGCAGGGATATTGGAGTCTTATACGATGAGCATATTTGAGGATGAAAGCAATCAAAAAAACATACACAAAAATCCTAAATAACACCTCAACCAAAGCATTCATGAAAATTGAAATACTGTAACATTGTGTTCTAGCTGATAATTACTTTGAATGGGCATATATAATTGTAAGTGTTTTAGCATTAGGAAAAGCCTGTTGAAAAAATAAACTCATTTGGGTAAGACCAGTAGCTAATATAGGTCTGAATAAGAGCGCCCATTAAGTTACAATAGCTTGCTTTGATCTCCCTAATCATGTCATTTCAGAGGCTGTTAAATAACATGGATTAGATGCAAAAATAAACACAAATCCTGATTTGTAATTAATCTCTAAATGAACATAGTGATGATAAAAAACATGTGTCATGCATTTGCGCCACTGAGGAAATGAACCAATAAGCATCACAATTATTAATGTGATGCGTCCAATATTCAGTCTTTGATAACTCATTCCTAAATCATAAACAACCCAAATAACCCATCACCTGAGTCCCTGTCCCATCCATTTGCATACTGCTCCATGCAGTAAGACTGGAATGAAAGATTATTCAAAAACAAACAGAAATGCGCCATGCCGCTACAAAAGAACTCATCAGATTCTGTGCCACATCATATTACAGCAGTGGCTGAATCACAGAACTAAAAGCTGAATGCATTGTGGTGAGATACCACCTCAGAGTAAAATTGAAGTCAGTTCTACGCAAGATATGCAATTATACGAGTGGGCTTATTCACCTCTGTGACGCAGAATGATTGGGGGCCTCTCTGGTCAATGTTGTTTCATTCCCTTCATCATTCCAGGGCAAAGTTTTATTGTTGTATGAGGCGATGAAGAGCGCTGAGGCATGTCCACGTCCCTGTGGGAGACACCACTATGTTTTATGGGAGGCCCTTGGCAATAATTCCAGTGATGACAATTAATACTAGACTCTTAATTGATTTCAGCAGAATAACCCAAAGACATGACTCAATACAAGAAAATATGTGAAATACAAAGGCTGTGGATGAGAGATCCAGTGTTGAAGGAAGTGATAATTAAAGCTGCATTTTTTCACATGTTGTACATTTATTTGAATAAATTAAGACAAAAATGATCTAGTTCTGAAAAGACTAGGAAATGTAGCACACAGATACCAAGCTGGAACATATCTCAGGACACTAACTGGATGGGGAATGAGGAATTCTTTGGTTACTGGTAAGACATAGGTGCTGCTATAGTTAGCAGAGAAATAAAATAAGAAAATAATTGGTATTTTCTGTAATGTGAGAATGTGGGCATGACAGCCTGGTCAGACAGTCAAGGGATGTTCTTGGGTTATCATGGTGGTTTCCTTATCTGTGTCTGACATTTAGGTAACTTTAGGCAAACATTAAAGTCACTGTGTGTCAGTGTTTTTATCACATTTTAAAAGTTGGAAAGAGTTAGATTCCTGTGGGGGATTTTAGTGCTTTTAACCCAAAATTGTTATAAAAAAGTTTAATCCCACCTTTAAAGTTGGATAATCCTTGATTCTAACAGGGTATATAGTGGAGACCAGGGCTGCCTGTTAAAAACAGCTTCAAAGCTTAGTTTTGTCACAGTGTGGGGTAAGTTGTCAAAGTGGAACCTTTTCGGTTAAATCTAAAAAGCGACAAAGTAAAAGGAAATTAAGTAAAATGTCAAGAAAATTGTATTAATATACAGCATTTAAAAAATGTGACAACTTGCCCCAACACTATTTTAAGTTAACTACTCTGCTTGCACTCTTCAAATCTACCTACCTTCAGCTGTGTCTTGTAAATGTATGCGTGTTTTTGTGCTCACTTGTTTGCCCAACAGCTATGGGAAAATTCTTATTAAACCGAGTCTTACGCTTGGAAATTCACCAAAATATTCATTTGGGTTTTGAGCACATTTGTGTAATGGCTTTTTAACTCATAACTCCCGGAGATTTAGTCGCAGTCGCGTTGTAATGATTAAACAAACCAAATCGTACGCAAAACATGTCATAAACATAATGTTACAAAACTATTAATTACTTTTCTCTGTTTTTTCAAAAACTAATAATGACTCCATAGGACATGTATCAACACGGCCCTTGTTGAAAAGACATGATAGCATTTTACTGGTTACTTTTGAATAGGTGTTGTGACGTTCTCGTATCCTATTGGTGATCGCGGCCAACTGCAACAGAATTGACCAATAGAAACGCAGAACAACACCAGACGCGCGAAGATCTAAAAAATACGGAAATGTTATTCCGGAAATACTTTTTACGTTGTGCGTTTTTATGTTGCTATGCTGTTCAAGTTGTTATGGTTATAAAGCGTGTTGAGATAGCGAGTTGTTAATACGTTTTTATATTATTATATTAATTATACTTGGATGAAAAACCGAATAACTTTGAGCAACGACACTTTACGTTTGCCGCAGTTTCATGGGTAAGTTCATTCAGATTGTTGACATAAAGACAGAAAGCAACAGGAGTGTAAATGTTAAAGTACTTTAATAATTTGATTTGCTCTGTCTTTCTGCTATTGTAAAAGAAGATTGATATTTATATAAAAAGACAAGTAAATTAATCCTGTATTGTTAATCAGAACTGTAAAAACTTAAGCTGAGTTGTCCAGTTAAAGGGCTTTGTTTACATTTTAATATCTGTATGTATTTGTGTGTGTGTGCGCGTTTTTGTGACAAATCAGGACATAAATTTGTATAATGACACAGGTATGACATAAGTATTACAAGGTAAAGGTGACTTTTCAAGACATGTCCCCACTTTAATAAACGCTTATAAATCATACAGAGTTTTTTTGGGGAAAGTAGAAATGCACAGTCTCCTGTGAGGGGTAGGTGTTAGGTGTAGGGCAATAGCATATACAGTTTGTACAGTATAAAACCCATTACGCCTATGGGATGTCCCCACTTTTCACGAAAACGAACATGTGTGTATGTGTATTGTGTGTGTGTATATATTACGCCATTATGTATGTATGTGTGTGTGTGTGTGTATATATATATATATATATATATATATATATATGTATGTATATATGTATATATATATGTATAGAGGGAGAGAGATATTGTGTGTGTATGTAGTTATTGATTGTAACTAATTTTATTTTACTTTGCTTGAAAAACAAAGGCTGCTAGGATGGATGATATCTACACTTTGCAACAGGAAGTGGGACGGGGCAGCTATGGAGTGGTCTTCAAGGGACGTGTAACAGAGACTGGCTGGTGGGGCGAGAGGGGTGAGACCGTGGCCATTAAACGCCTACCATGTTGTAGCCCAGAGAGTATAGAGCTCTACCTGCAGGAACTGTGGGCTATGAGAATCACAGCACGAAACCACCCCAATGTTATCGCTCTATACAACTGCCTCTTACAGACTGGACCTAGAACACTGCAGCCCCTGAAATCAGGGAGGCTCCCTTTGGATTTAGTGGAGAGTGCTCTCAAAGGTAGAGTGGTGGACAAAGATTCAAAAACCCAACTGAGGAATCCCTCCAGGTCAAAGAGGAGGCTGATGTCCACAGAGGAGGTTCCCAGGCGCTGCTTTGCCCTTTGGTTGGTGATGGAGTACTGTGAAGGAGGGGATTTGAGCCAGTACATCCTATCCAGGCCACCAGATGCTGAGTGCAACTATGCAGTGGTTCAACAACTCGGCAGTGCCATTGCATTCCTGCACAGGCATGGAATAGTGCACCGTGATATAAAGCCAGATAATGTTCTTGTCTGTCTTACTAAAACAGGGCCGATCATGAAGGTACAAAATGGATGCGATCTAAATATATATTTTTATATCAAATTATTCTTTTACTGCATTGTTACAAGCATGTACATCTAAGAAACAATAATATTGGTTAAAATGCTAATGGCTTATGGAGTCAAACTAAGTGCAATTTTCATGGGCCTGATTTGCATTTGTACAAGCTTTCATGTTGCTTTTGAAATGGTCTATACTGCTTTTAGTGCCACATTGTCTTTTTTTCTACCTCTTTCCCTTTTTATTTTAATTTTTATTAGTCCGGAGGCATGGAAAGTGTTCCACTAATAACTTGGCTGTGATAAATAACAAAGCATTACAAAAGTACTTTTGAACTTCTATTTGCATGATAGACAAAGCATTTGGTATTGCCCTACAACATAAGACACAATTCATGGTTTCAAGTGCCTGGAGAACATTTTATGCGATGGATGATAAGAAAATGTGTTTGGATTATTGCTGGTGTTTTTTTCCCTCAGATATTTAATCATGTTTTTTCCCCCCAAAACTTTTTTGTATAATCACAAAATGTGCCTGAACATTTTGAGCCTATTCTGTTAATCAATACAAATACTAGCAAAACAGTCACCTTACAGATAAAGTTTGAAATGGATTGTCTTAAAATCCATTCTTCTAAAGTTTCAAATAATGAGTTTTTACGTTTCATTGCATGTAGAGACAATCAATGTAGTGTGCTTTGAAGCGACAGATGAATTGTGCTCTAAATGTGTACCAGTCAAATATTAGGCATAGCTCAAAGTGGATAGTAAGTTGCCGTGGGGTTATCTTGAATTAGAGTTATCTATAGTTGTTAAAATAAATGCTTTTGTAGTTTCCAAAATGTACCAATGCAAGTATATTTGGGGCTTTGCTGCAGTAAAACAAAAACATAAGTTTTGTAAATAATATTAGACTAGATTTGAAGTGTTTTTCCTTTTTCAGTGAAACTGTCTTATGCAGTGAAGAAATTATTTGAATATATATGAATGGTTTTGTAGATATATGTTAATTTGAAATGTTATATATTTTAATAAATATTTAACTAAATACATTTAATAGTTAATATATATATATATATATATATATATATATATATATATATACATACATATATATACATATATATATATACAAAAAGAAAATGATGTTTCACTCCCCAGATCTAAAAGATGGTTCTAGTTATTAAAACCATGTTAACTTCTTCCTTATGTCTTACAGGTGGCAGACTTTGGCCTCAGTAAGATGGTGGACAATGCTACAGATGGTGTCCAGAGTAGATTGGCTCTTTCCTCTACCTGCGGCTCAGACTTCTATATGGCTCCAGAAGTTTGGGCAGGTCGTAGTTATACAGCCCAGGCTGACATCTTCTCTCTGGGTGTGCTTTTCTGGGCTGTGCTGGAGAGAATCACTTTCCTAGAGGATGGCACCAATCAAGAACAACTGGGTTAGTTGAAAGGGGGGGGTATATTTTGGCTCATTTAGCAGTACCCATTTAATGTCTTTAATGGTTTCGTTTTTGTTATTTAATCAATCTAGATCCATGATGCATGTATTCTTATGATTAAAATGAAATAGGAACTTGCATATGCAGTAAATTAGGTCTTTATGATGGGTTTGAGGATTAATATAAAACCCACCATCTTGTGATTGTCATAGCTACTTTGCAGGAATAGGAATAAAATTAGGAACAGGAATAGAACTTCTGACAATTTTTAGAGCCTCGCTTCACTAGCATTGGCAGGCAGGTGGCTATTTCAGTTTCTCCTCTTACTGGTTACCTCATCCAGACCACTTTAGACCGCTGTGAAAGCTTTGTTGTTGAGCGTTTGACATAGTAGCCCATTATCTTAATGCGTAATAGCTGAGATAAACTAAAGTGGTCTGAGGATGCAGGTTTTGGATGGAGTGCATAAGCTATTCAGGCAGTCCTCAGTAATTACTCAAACCCAGCGACTTTCTGCGCTGCTAGCAGTCGTACAGAAAGGTCAGGTGTCGCAGCTTATTTATATAAGGGCAATTAACATCCTTCCACCCATTAACCTCTCTGTGTGGTGGGTTTGCCTTGAAGTTTTGTGAATAATAATGAGTTGGTGGCAGGCATGAGCTTTGAAGAAATGCACTGGATTGTTTTTAGTGTTGTTGAACTATAATGAATGGTGCAAATTCAAATGCACCAATTGGGAGATCAAAGGAAACTCCTCAGACAGGAATGAATGAAGGACCTGTTTCACGAAATGCTTGAAAATTGATTAAGCATGACATGTGTTTCCTGTTTATTCTGTGTTGTAGGTGCATATGTAATGCGAGGCCGCTGGCTCATCCCGTTAGGTGAGGCTCTGTGTCAGAATCCCGACCTGCAGCTGATCATCCCCATGAGGGCACGACGTGCTCCGCCACTGCCGCCTCCTCTAAACCCTGCTATGTGTGAGCTGCTGATGGACATGCTAGATTCTGACCCTGACATCCGGCCCACGGCAGACCAGCTGGAGAAGAGGGTCCGGCGTGCCATAGAGGTCCACTGATCTCAGAGCAGAATGCTAACAACCAGTCTCCTTTATACACTGAAAAACTTGAAGATCAAGCCAAAAAAAAAAGTTGAAATTGAGATTTATAGATTTGTGTTATTTGCCTCGAATTTTCATTAAGTGCTGTGTGTCTGTTACTGTGTGATGCTTTATGAATTGTTCTATAATTTCAATATAATTAGTATATAGGGCTGCATGGTATGCATACAAATATCACAAATTGATAAATTGCTATATGCATTTCATAACTTGCGATAATGGAATGATTTTAATACTTCTAAAAGTTCATGCACTTAAAGCGTTATCATACGGCGTTCTTCAATATTGTGCAGCCCTATTAGTGTAACTAAGCTTTTGCTCTATTTTGTGATGTTTTCAATTAATGTAATTTTAGGTATTTATTGAGAAGTCAACTAAGGAACGATATAAAACAAGTGAAACAATACAGTATTGTGTGGGAAAACACATTTTCCCAGTCTAAACTTGCTTTATCTGTAGAATTCGTAACACAGCTTTCATGCTTATAAGGATAGCCAGTCATAATCGGTTATAGTTGTGTTGTCAGACACAAGAAACTGAGCATTCAAAATGGTCACACCACAAATCGCCACCTTGAAGCGACAGTGTAATTATAGAAAGTCAAAATGACTGAAACCTTTGAAGTGTGGCGCATGTTCAATATCTAGATTGGAGGGAAAATAATTTTGTTTCCCGTAATGTGTATCTGTGAAAAATGGCACAAGTATCAATCATTCAGATCGCCTGTTTTCCACCGACAGGACTGTCATGGTTTCTGTGGCCAGTCTTGTAGATGGTTTTGTCTTCACAGGATGCTTCAGATGGTTTTCTGGTTGGGGAAGTGCTCCATCTTCCACAGGAAATTAAAGTCCCCCTTTGTGATGGATATAAATGATATTTGGCTCAATTTGTGTTCAATAGTTCTCAGGTCTAGAAAATGAAAAACCTGCTGTAAGAGTAAATCAGCTGATTTTTTAACAGATATCTGTGATCAAGACAAAGAGCAGTTAACTGCAGCGTTGAGTTGATGAAGGCCAATAATAATGCCAAAGTTGAATATTAATGACTTTCGAGAGTGTTCAAGGGTTTCTAAACCTTACAGCCTCACCGGCAATAACATAAAGCGTCTGAGAATCCTTCTAAGTGGATCTCATCTGTGACATTTCCATCTCTAGAGACACTTTGCCCTTTTCCTCACGCTTCGCTGGTTTGCAAATGAAACGCTGCGATGGCTCATCTTGACCTCGGTGGCGAAATATGCACATTATCTAAACACAGCACTCGTTCATTCTCTGAGGTCATCATCTCGGCTACATCAGTATTAATTCTGCATTGGTAAGACTTTACTTTAGAGGAATAATGATGGTTATGAGCCAGTGTAATTAATGAAATCTGTTATGCGATTGTCTTGTTAAAACTTGCTGAGATTTAGTGAAAGCTGCCGATTGGTGTGTAGGATGACACTTTGACATAGAACCACTGTTCCATCGTTTTAACGGTGAGGTTATTAAACCATTAAAGTCCTAACAAAGGATCTGTGCCGGGAAATTACGAGATTAACCATTGTTAAATCATCACTTTATTGTGGGGTGGTGGCAAAACAACATCTTGCCATTTATTGGAAGCCATTTCTCTGATGAGAAACCTCTTACAAGTGTGATCTGACTGAGCTTAGCTTTAAAGGGTGGTCAGTCATCATTCGCCTGACACCTTGACTCACAGACAGAGATAGCGATATAATCTGGTATTGCGATGTCAAATGAAGCAGTAAAAACCCATCAGCAGACATATCATGAGGTCTCCTGCGGAGGAGAGCTCTCTCCACACCGCACGACATTTCTCAGAAATTGGTGGTGTGGTGACAGACACTAAAACGCAGCAGAGTAGTTCCAGTGAACTTTTCATTCTGTCAAAAATAGAAGCAATTGAATTTCAATCATTTTGGCGACAGTTTTTCATATCTGAGCTGGACAGGAGAGTGCCACGGATGATTTCTTACCCATTAATTTCTTTGAATGTTCAGTGATGGCTGTATTATGTCTATTCGACTCCGTCCAAATCGTCTGCCTTTGTGCCAACATGCGATTTATGACAATGCATAATCATCTGATAATTACTGAAATCCTGGATAAATATCTTTTATTAACAATAAAAAAATGACCAGATGAACGCTTTTAATGCACAGCCAAGAAAACATGAAAATGCAATGAATCCATCTTCAAAATTAACGGAACAGGAAAAATGGTGGATTAATCTAATGTGCCAAGCAGCAAGCATAAATTATTTTCCCCTCCCAAATCCACATGAAAACATGCGCTTTTATAACGGGATAACTCAAAGCCTCTGCAGGTTTTTTTCCCTCCATTATGTCCAATGTTGTCAGTAGAAACCAAAAATAATGAGTGTTATCCCAGAGAAGTAAATGCACTGGCAAGCACACTGGCAAGCACACTAAGGCCATGGGAGAATGGTGTAGGTTTCTAA
>SCHK01394598.1:9196-19290 GCA_004124795.1 Poropuntius huangchuchieni | reverse complement strand
TATCTATATAGATATATATCTATATAGATATAGATATATATATATCTTTTTATTAAGTTAGTTATTTGTTTATTCATTCCTTCATTCATTAATTCATTTGTCAGTTTTTCATCATGAGTTATAAGGTTGTGTAACGGTTCTTAAAGAACAATAGTATTTTTGTTTGACCTAATTTGACTTTAATACCTTTAAGAATTTTGCTAAATCTGCAATGGAATTTTGCTCAAAGAAACTCTATAAAATGACCAGGATGTTCATTTGATTCTTCAACAGTGTATGAAGCTTATTAAACAAAAATCAACTCTATGTCAATAGTGAGCAGTCTTTACATGTGTGTGTATGTAGGTCACAAGAGCATTGCTGGGTTTCTAATATTCAGTAGCATGAACATAGACTCAGAGACTGACCCCTGCTGGTATTTATAGACTGCTGAGTCAGGGTCAGGAACTGGCAGATCACTGCTATAAGCAAAAGAGGGTGGGGAGACTGACATCGACAGCTGCTGAGATATTAAGCAACCATCTCAATAAAAGCTTGATCTTTTCTGTTGCACACTTACATAAACATGCAGTAATTTTATAACATAAACTTTCAAAAAAAGTAATGATTTTCTTCATCTCTCTGTCTCTCATTTTCCATCTGCAGATCATAAAAACTTTTGAGATAATCTTGAGATTGTTTAATATTATAATATACAAAGCTGTCTTCATGTTCCATAAAACGTATTTTATTAATATCCATTGAAAGTATTTATCTCTGCATTTTATAGGCGTGAAGAATCCAAACACACACGCACACACACTTGCATACATACATATTCACAGTATGTTTTAAGTTGACACAAATTTAATAAATTCTCTTCATAAAAGATGTAGAACTTGTTTGGTTTATGTATCTTTTTGTCCCCAATCTGTACAACACTATAAGATGTTTGGTTTACAATAATCATGTATAAAATTCATTGAAGGGATTCATTTATTTCCAGAAGGCCCATACCATACATAACACTGCTGTGGAAATCATACAAAATGGCACATCTGGGGCTTGCAGCGGGTGGAATTAAACAACATACAATTATATAAACAACATTGCAATTTTTGGTAATAGTGAAAAATGTGCTTGAAATGTGCAGTTTGAATGCTTAAGTATTCATATAAATGTGATGCATTCAGAGTATCATGAAATGTCAGTTCAATTGTATTTAAACTCCAGACACTCAAAACAGTCTAAAAAATCCCAAATTATCCGTGGTGGTTTCATTTACAACTTTTTCTCAAATGCATTGTAAATAGTCTGAAAATTATATACAATTCCAAGAAAATAGAAATCTGAAATGACTCATTATGCTGCTT
The DNA here is from genome assembly GCA_004124795.1 of Poropuntius huangchuchieni. Taxonomy (NCBI): domain Eukaryota; kingdom Metazoa; phylum Chordata; class Actinopteri; order Cypriniformes; family Cyprinidae; genus Poropuntius; species Poropuntius huangchuchieni. The sequence goes on along the minus strand of SCHK01394598.1, from coordinate 17,938 downwards.
GATATAGTCCCTGAGCAAATGTTTCGCTCACTTACTGTGATCAATAAAATCCATCAGCCGACTGATATAAATCACACATACTGATTTGGCCTTCATCAATGTTATCAATAAAAAAACTTGCATCAACATCCTTTCTTTTAAAGCGAAAGGAAAAACTGTGCACCTGACGCTTTTCCAAAGCATTTCTCCAAACTTTATATTGCTTTGGCAGAAATGGAACAAGAAATGGTCAGATCAAGCTTATGGATGTGTGCTACTTAGGTTAATGTTTTAGAAAAGTACGTGTTTCTATCACACGCTTTGTAGAATGGATGTACAGTAGGGCACTTAACCTGAACTGGATAAAACAAACAAAAAAAAAAACATACGGCGACTTTTGAAATCCTTCAAAAGACACGTACTGATCAGTAGAGGGGGCTCCAGTTGAATGTTCCTATGGATATTAGAGTCTGGCAAGTGTTGGAAGACAGCCATACCATCTCCACTAAACTGTAATGAAGGAATCCTAAGGCAAAGCCGCATCCGACATCTGTCAGATGGTGGCGACCCAGCAGCACACGGGACATGCCAACTAGGACTGCCCATAACACTAGCAAAATACGGAGGGGAACTGCAAGCACCAAGTGTGCCAACAGGAATTTAGATACCATGACTGCTCGGCTTGCATGGGCTGCCGGGAAAGAATAGATGTCCATGGCCAGGTAGTCGAGGAAACTGGGCGCCATTTCCCATGGCCCTTTGCGCTTCACCAACTTCTGCATGCCTGCTACAGTCATCACATCCAGTAAGAGAGCTGTAAAGACATTTACATTTACGTTATTAAAGCAATAGCAAACTCACAAGAATGTTTATGGCTGTCATTTGGCCACAAATCATCACACCTGTAATTATATACAGCTATAACACACTCTTGCGAGTGTTATATTGTTGTTACATAACAAATAAGTAAAATCAAGGAATGTTCCAAAGTCCCTCTATTTCTTACGTCACAAATTCAAATTTGTTGTTGCTAGTACAGTACGAAAGCTGTGTCCATTGTATACTAATTCGAAACCATCACGTTAGAATTAACAAAACGACATGAGCTGTTTGTGACAAGAAAAAGTCAGAGACACTTTAAAGTGAGCCTCCAAGGTTGAGCAAAAAATCTATGCAATTAATTGCTCACAGAAAGTCACTTTCTGTTGAGCAATGTGGCCAATTCATGAAAACTTAAAACCATGGCAAAATCTGCAAGACGAAATCTTTTGCCTTCACTTGAAATTCTTGATCACATTGATTCCTATTAAAATGACTAGATTTTGCTCATGAAAATTTGTTGACAAATGTGAAAACATCTTGACAAAAGTACCTTTTTGAGGATGTCAGTGGAGGACAGAAATTGTTTTTGAGAGGAAAGAGCTTATGTCTTAATGAACATGTGCCATTAAACATTTGTTTAATTATTGATTAGGCTTTACAAAAAATAAAAAATTGAATATTATAAGAGAAGTAGGATTCAGGATATGATGCATCAATTTCTATGGTATCTGCAAACAGCGATTTACTGAAAGACATCCAGGATATAATGTGATTGATTATCAAAGCACACATAATCCAAGCTTACCTTTATGTTTTCTCCATGGTAGAGCTCAAGAGGTTGGTATCGTCCCATAATAATAGGAACATCTCTGGCAAGACTGATATTTCAAGGTTTATATTTGACACATGTGCAGAGCACAAGAGTAAGTGTAATCAAGCTTAAAAATCATGATCACCAAAGAGACTGCTATAAAATAAAGACGTACAACACAAAACTTACTCAGTCACTTGAGAGAAATGGATTAAAGCACTAGGACACTTTTACATTACAATTATGAGCTTTCTGGAGCTTCAAAGTTTTGGTCACCATTCACTTGCATTATGGACCTACCATGCTGAAACCTTTCACTTAAGATGTGGTCTGAGAGCAAATAAAGTCATACATCTGGGATGGAATGAGGGTGAGTAAATGATAAGAGAATAATCATTTTTGGGTTTCAGTTTCAATTCAGTTTCGTTAAAAGAAAGTGAAATTAAAGGAGTGGTCAAAATAATACATTCTAGAGTAGCTTCTCATTATGTTTGAGTGTAATGAACTAGTCTGTCAGTCAGAACACATATCCTTGTATTCCCTCATCCACTGACCTACAAACCCAACAGCATCCTCATATGCTGCAAAAAAACCCTGTGATTTCAAATTCATCAAAATCCTACCTGATCACATTACAATTTTACTCAATCATTCCCATATTTTCATTCTCAATTTATGTACCTGATTGATTTGATTGTCTTTTTAATCAAATCATTTATGTAAACAGTGGGACAAAAAAATGGACATTGCATTAAAATCTTTGTCCACCTTTCAAATAGAGTTGTACAAATACAAATAAAGTCAACATTGCATATAGCACTGAAATTATCCAGATTGTTTTTTTATTGTCCCAAAAATTATCCTTAAGTCAGTATATAAAACGAGAATATACTCTTTCTGTCACACACTCGGTCTATGGTGGTTTACATTTCTCAACCAGCCATATGTGTGACCAAAATAGTAATGTTTATATAGCCACACACATTTTCAGAATAACATTCGGACGTTCTCCAGAGCGCCAGTGTTTGACTCCTTATCAGAAATGCGTTAAAACTCACCTAGCAGCAAATTGACCAAAACCTCTTGACCGGCCAACGTGTTGCTTCTCGTGAGACACAAAATTGTGCCGAAGATCCACGGGATGCCATGACCAGTGAGCGCGAGGAGCTTGACCATAGAGCGCACGCTTCCCCACGACGATGTGCTGTGCGCGCACACACCGAGCCGTTTAGACATGCAGATATCAATGGCCAGAAGAGAGTTCATAGCGATGCCTTTGAATGAAGGGTTTAGCTGCATGCAGTCTTCTTCTGGTAATTCCTTCTTTTCCTTATTGTTCTCCGGCGTCTCGTGCTGCGCGGTTGCGCCCTGCTGGTTTTGACTTTGCTGGTGTCTCTGCGACGGCCTCCGTGCCGCGCCGCGAGCTTCAGCGCCACTGCTCTTCAAAGGCTGATTTAGAGACATAAACTCGGGTCTGTTCAGCACATTGCTTCGCTCCCTCACCTTGGATCGAGTCTGGTTCGCAGGCATTTTGATTTTCTACGGACCTTCCAGCCTAAAGGTGTTTTACTGTCCTGTTCTTGACACAGAGAGACAGTGAACGGTCTACCATGTCCATTCCCAGATCATGTCTTGCTCTGTTCTAAGTGTTGCGACTTCTATTCCAGTTATACTAAAAATAGACATTCCAGCCGCATGGATACATGAGACGCATCCACATGCTGCCGAAAATCTAGATAAACAAATGACACTCAGCTAAGATAATCATCTTATCCTTGCTTTAAAATAAATAAATAAACACATACACAGACTAAATAATTGTATTTACCTTAATAATTGTATTTTTATTTTTTAAAAAAGATGATTCGTTTAAAAAAATGTAAATAATTAAAATAGCCTAGTTAGGCCTATTTATTTATTTAGGCTATTTATTTATTTTAAAAAGTGTAAGCTTGCAAAAAATCTCACAATAAAATATAGCCTAATAAAGCTAATGTTTATTTAACTTTAAATTAGCTCCAGCAAGTGCCTTAACTGTGCCTAAACTAGTATCAGCATATAAAAATACATTTTAAAAAAGGCCCTTTATAACGTTCAAAGTCAAAGACTCTATTACTCCATGTAGGCTGTATCTCACCCCATTTATTTGCTGTTTTATCACTGCTTTCTTGAGTGTTTTCAGAGAAGAGAAAATTGTAAACATAAAAGCTTGTAAAGCTACTGAATATCTATACAGTGTAGACCACTTGACAAGCTTTATAAATAACAGTCATCCACTGCAGTCTGTTATGTTTCTCATAGCATGGTTCATCATCTGTTTCATTTGCAGAATTGTTTTTTTTTTTTTTAAGGATGATTGTTGAATGTCTCTGACTCAAAACTACACTACCCAGGATGCAAAACGTCGCCAAGAAGGGAAGTCTAATTCTAAGCCGCTTGGATAAAAAAAGCCAACAGCTGAAGTATTGTATTACACCAGAGGAACCTGACTAGCCTATAATTGGACAAGGGCGACACAAAAGTAACCCGACTGGTCACGCTCTTTAAATCTCTCAGATATGACGCGGATATTAAGAGCACCGACATTAGAAATTTTCACAGCGTGGAGTTCGACCTGTAACGGGACTGTGGATTTAAACTTCAAGTAATGTTGCTTGTTCTTCTTGTCATCCTGAAGGACCTTTTGAATTATGAAGCTACTCAACGCCGTAAGACTGTTGACTGGAGCGCAGCGTAACAGGTCGTAATGCCGCACTATTGGACGGAACCCGTCAGGTGCTTCTTAGATATTTCTGGTTTTAAATCAGAGGCACATATGAGCTGACATATATTTTAACCAACCAACACGATATAGCTATTTATTAAGTTTAATTTAACTTTATTATCATAGCTATAAGATTGAATATGTGAGGTTTATATTGTTATTTTAGCGTGACTGAAGGATGGGAAAGACCTGGGATTTATTAGTGCTGTATTAAGAGATTACAAAACGTGTGAAATGATTCATTGTGCTGACATGCCAAGAATCATGTCATAGCACTGTGACCACAGACTTGGGCCCTTTTTTCTCTCATGTATGTTACTGCTTCATCTGGATACTGATGGGTGTTAGTGCTGCCAGTCTAAAGAGGCTCCACCATGGGATGTGTACAGAGTGTGAAACTCAAGCCAAGTTTTCATGAGAACATCACGATCCTGGAACTGCAAGCCTCCATTGATCCCAGTCCGACTGTCATCGATGAGTCATCTAATGTGGTTCTGCGATACCGCACGCCTTACTTCAGGGCATCAGCTCAAGTGCAGGTGCCACCCATGCTCTGCAAAGAGATCTGGACCTTTGGCTGGATCCAGGCTTGCAATCAAATGGATTTCTTCAATATGTATGGGAATGAAGGAGTGTAAGTGTGTTCCTTCTATAAAAAGATACACATAGCAACTGAAAACTTTATTGCATTCGGTCCTTGTCTTTTAAAAAATAAAATGAGGAAATTTTGATGGGCCCTGGGAATCTAGAGGCTGATATTCAGATTACCAAAAAAAGCTTCTAAAAAATATAGGTTTATTATTAGCATCTGTGGTTCCAGAAAGAATCTTTAGCATCCATGGAAATTTTCCACTGCACCAAAGTTTCTAGTGGAAAAGTGTTTGTATAATATAAAGTGTATTATAATATTCTTCACAAGAACCACAGAAAACTTCTTTGTGGAACCCAAAATGGTCCTACATTTCTAAAACCTTTATATTTAAGTGAACCCATAAATGGCTCACATTATGGATCTCTAAAGATTTGCACCCAACAATATACATTGGTAAAATATGTTATTGGATAATTACTCTTAAATGTTATTTAAAATTAACTTCTCAGGTGAACATGACAATAAATTTGCACCTATGTAAGTTGCAAAATTATTTTGTTTAAAAGTAATAATAATAATATTAATAATAAGCAGTTATGGTGCATATTAAGCAGAAATAAAACAAAAACACAGTTCTGCATATCAGTATCAGAAACTACCATCATTTGGTTTACATGGCAGTAAAATACCATTAAAATATTGTAAAAATGACTGAACATACAGCTGCTTTTTTCTGTGTAGTTTAGAAGGTGTGATGCTGCTGAGGAAATATGTAAAAACGAATTTTCAGGATGTTAGTGATGTTTATGGTGCAATTTCCTGAGATTGTTTCCTCAAAAGCAGCAATGCTGAACACACCCCTAACAGGACAAAAGGCTTGTCTTTTACCAGCGTCTGTCCTGAGAAAACTAGCTGAGGCTTTATTTCTACAAAAATTATTCACAATATTCATTCTCTAGGAAATTACGGGTTGTTAATTAGGAAGATCTTACGTAATCCTTATAACTTTCTTGATTTTAAAACTTAAACAAACAAATACTCTTTACTGTTTTACAGTTAAAGTCTAGTTTACTCAAAAATGAATCTACTTACTCTCGGTTTGTTTCTTCATCAGAACAGATTTGGAGAAATTCAGCATTACGTCATTTGCTCTCCAATGGATCCTCTGCAGTGAATGGGTGCCGTCAGAACACAGCTGATAAAAGCATCACTTGTGATGTTTTTATCAGCTGTTTGGACTCTCACTCTGACGACACCCATTCACTGCAGAGTAAATATTTAGGGTACATCGCTAATGCAAGAGTTCATTAACTTACTTCATTATAAGAACAACATCTGAGAAAGAAGTTTCATCTTCCCTCTTTAGATCCAGCTGGGAGCTCCCAGAGCTGAAGTGTGGGCAGATCCAGGCCATTAGTGATTCAGATGGTGTGAATTACCCCTGGTATGGCTGCACCACTGAGATGTACACAATAGTGGGTCCCACTAAGAAGAGCACCAAACTCACCGTCACCATGAATGACAACTTCTGCCCAAGTGTGACGTGGAGTGTCCCAGTGGGCACCACCAGCAGTCCCCCTCTCCTGAGCTCCATCCAGAGGGACCAGCGCTTCACCACATGGCTAGTGGCCATGAACGAAACCACAGCTGAGATGGTGCTACTCCGAACTATCCGCTGGAGGATGCAGCTCTGCGTTAAGGTGGATCCAATGAAGCCTCTGGGTCAAAGAGCCACAGTTGTGGAGCCACTAATCCAGGAACAGCCTCAAGTTCTAGTTAAAAATGAACCTATCCCAACAAACGCCTTGCTTAAGCCTAATGCCAATGATGCCCAGGTTCTAATGTGGCGGCCTAGAAATGGGGAGCCCATTGTGGTCATACCCCCAAAATATTGATCCAATGAAGGATATTTACTGAAACGATTCAGTAATGCTCAGTTGAATGAAGAATGGCATGGAGTGAGTGAGAATAATAGTCAACAGGGTTACTGATTTAATGTTTTAAAGGAACAAATGTATTATTTGTGTATTTATTGATGGTTGATAGGCTGTTTGAAAGGATAGTCAACCTAAAAATTACAATTCTGTCATCATTTCCTCAACCTCAAGTCATTCCAAACCTATATGACTTTTCTTTTGTGCATACAAAAGAAGATATTTTTTAAAATGTTGGTAACCATTCAGTTTTGAGTCCCATTGACCTCCAGTCTTTTTATCCATGAAAGCATTTGTTTACCAACATTCTTCAAAATATCTTCTTTTGTGTTCCACACATGAAAGACAATGCATACAGGTTTGGAACAACATGAGGAAACAAATGATGATAGAATTTTCATTTTTGGGTGGACTGTGCCTTTAAGGGCACACATTTATCATATTGTGTACTGTTTTGTTTTTAAATATTTGTAATATTTGTAATTTGTAAGACAAAACTGTGTGTGGCCTTTGCATACTTGGCTATGGACTAACATGTGGCCTTATGAAACCTACTTTAAACAAAACTGAAATCATGTGTTCACACAGTATGAATCGATCATTAAATATATAATGGAGGTATATTTATTTTTAGTCTGGCGTGGCCAATGTTTTACAAACAAATGTTGCCTTTTATTTTGTGCAATTACTGGAAACACATTTGCAAACGTCACTTCTGTCCGTGGTATCTTACAGGATGTTCTGTGAACTAGAACTGTGAATAATTTAGTTGTCTTCTCATGTTTTAAGAGGCAGCTTTTCAGGTGCACAAGCTGTGTTTCAGGTACTTCATCTCATTTTTAGACTTGGAGAACCTTAAGGTGGAAGATAAGGTGGATATTCTACAATAAAATCAGTGTGTGACAATAAATATACTGTGTTTTTTGAGTTTTGTTATCACAGCTTTGAAAATAAAAGCTTCACTAAAGAACAGACAGCTTAATACTGACTTTGTAAAATCTGCTTTAAAACAGCATTTGAACTTCATAGCCCTGATTTATTTGCTAACTATGACCAATAATTGTATCAGAATCATACAAACTTTGTCCTTTGTTTTAGAGCATCCTCTCAACAGGGACCATATGACCTGATTCTAAAATACTCCAAGTTGTCCTATTTTGTACTCTTATGAATTCATTTAAATCTCAAAAGTCTTGTATCTGCAGAGACTCTGTGGGCATCCCTATTTGTCACATTGTTTAGTAATATTACTGTAAATATAAATGAATCTGTGACTAGAAAATCTGACTGTGTTTAAGTTGGAATAGGTACAGTTAATTTTTGGTTTTTAATATCATTTTAACTTCCAACAAGAAGTTCCCCCAAGACTCATAGGCATACATCTGTACAGATAACTTCTTACAGGAACAACAAAAGACCTGTAAGTAATCAAGTTTTTCATTTTGATGTAAATATCCGAATGAACTTGCTGCTTTTAAAATTAACAGTACCGTATTAACAGTGCATTTTCTGATAATTATAGAAAGCAGTGGGACTTTCAGCTGGGTCCAAAAGTCTAAAACCACTGTTGAAAATTATTTTTAATAATTGAAATACATTTAATTACAAATTATGATACAAGCATGTTTTGCTTTAATAACAGCAGCAATGGATGTGCGTGAACTCCATAAATATGTGTAAATTCCTAGGTTCAAAATTTACAGACAATCAAAGAGTCTTCTTATTTTTTCTTGATTTAAAAAAATATATATATATTTAATTATTTATTTTGTTATAATTTTGTTTTAAATCCTAAAACTTAAATCCTAGATTTTTTTGTTTGTTTATTTCTTTCTTTTTG
>SCHK01394594.1:1690-21678 GCA_004124795.1 Poropuntius huangchuchieni | reverse complement strand
GTTAGCAGAATACAGAAGTCTGTTGCGCATAAACCCTATTGAATTGAAATTCCAAATCCAATGGTTGAAATAAATTGAAAGTTGGTAGAAATGCATATGCCTCTAAAATAGAAAAGCAAAAATGTGACATGACAAAAAGTTCTGAAAAACATACAAAAACTGAATTTAATTAAAAGTATGTTGAGGACAAGAGTGAAAGCACACTTCAGTTTTTAATTTAATGTTGAGTAAATAAATGAATAATTGTATTTGAATTGCAGTTCAGCAAATTCCTCTGTCATTTCAGTAATGTTGATACAACATTCATTCAGTTTTACATGGTCTTTAATAATGTCAACGTTAGCACAAAAAATAACATTTTTATAATTTACTGTAATGAGAATGTTAACAAACTTTTCTCAGAACACATTTTTGTTAGTTGGCATGGGCATAGGCTGCAGCATGAGATGTTTGTGGACAAAAAACTGCAATAATCAGGACTGTGAAGGGTTCCATGGATTTCTTCTAGAACAGTAAAAAATAAAAAAATAAAAAAAATAAAAAATGGGAAAAGCTAGTGGTAATTTTCTGCCAGGACATTATCCATTAAGCTCACAGACATTTCCTTCATATTAACACAGTACATTGTGCCCTTTGTTTATAGACTTAGAGTGAGGTTAGTTAAAAACTATTGTTTTCTAATAACTAAATCCTAAATGCCAGCAATAGGAAGACGACAGGTTGGCAGTTGTGCCAGCACAAATATAGTTGTCCTGTGTAACATGTAAAACGATGGCCATTCATTCTCATTGGCTTTTCACTCAGAAGCGAAGTGGCTTGGTGGTCCTCCATCCATCTTGATTTGTCAATAGTTACAATTTTAATTACACCTGAGTGCTGTCAGCCTGCCAGCCTGGATGGGGGGAGAAAGATCGATCTGTTCTTTCTAATTGATTAATTGCCTCGCTGATGAGCAATCTCTCCTTCCTTTTTACAGTCCTTATCATGTCCGTCCATAAAAGCAAAGGCCAAATGCTGATGGGACCTCTCCGTATTCTGAGTCGAGGCCTTGTTTTACAGTGTTTTGTGCAGCCATGCGAGTAGTTTTGTAGGAAATGAACGCTGGGACCGAACGGCAGTACATCACTCTGGTCATTACATGGCAGTTATGGTGGGTGCAGATAGTGGAGACCGCAGCCCAAAAAAACGCTTTTACACCTAACGGTATCTTTAATTTGTGTGGCTGTTTTTCAGTCTCTAACGGCCTTTTCGCCGCCATTTCGGAAATGGAGGAGACGATATATGTTTGTTATTAAACAGGCGAGAGCAGCAAGGTTGGATGCTGAGGTGCTTCACTTCACCTTTCTGAAGTCCTCAGCTCTATAAAGCATAAAAACACGGGGTAATAGAAGTACTAGCTCCACAGCTGTCTGGTCCTTTAGCGATTGTGCCTGGAATAAATCGTGCACTGCTGCTGTGAGTAAATGCCCTTACAATTCTTGTAAAATTCACCCTTAGGGCAATCTTGTGCAGACAGACCTTGATTATACGGAATATTCTGGACAAAAAATGTCTGGTTAGATCATCTGACGAACCAAAACTGTTTTCCAGTTAAAATATCTAAAGATGATCCTAAAAAGTGCAAGCGTTTTGTAAAATGAATGGATGGATGTCAAAAGTTTCTCAAAAATACTAAAAATAAATTGACTCAAGAAGCAACACTGCATCAAATATTAAGCATTTGTATCTTAATGATGACCATACTTGGTCTTTCATTTATTTTTAACTTGTTTATATGTGAAACAAAACAAAAATTCAGTCCAGTAACACTAAATACAATTTTTGAAAATAATTAAGTTGGAAATACAGTGTTTTATACATGTATAATGGAAAATGAGTCAAGCATTTTATTTTATTTTATAAACCATTTTGGGTTTATATTAACACTACAGTGATGGATTAAAAAAAGGAAAGTACGTGTAGAATTTTCTAAAATCAATAAGTAAATGTATGGCTAAAGATTACTTTGTTTTCTTTTCACTAAAACCTTCCAATCAGATTAGAGCTTGCCAGACTGAGAATGTATTTCCAGTTTGAGATAGACCTTTGAGATAACTTTACAACTTTATTTTAAAAAGAAGTAAAAAGTGCCAGAGATCTTAAGTGGTGTTAGAACAATGTTATTGTCAAAAGTATTGAATAGGTGATGTGAGTTCAGCTATTGAAATCTAGTTATTTTAGTGTTACCTTTCAGTAGCTCTCTGATAGTCTCTATAATAGACTGAACCCCACCAGCTGTGCACACACTCGGGCATGGTAGTCATTTGGCATGCCGCGCGACGGCTGCCTGTCTTGGCCCCCACAGCGACACAAGTAGGTGGGCCTTTTAACAGACGTACTAGACAAAGTGGTTACGAGAGAATGTGCACCTAGAGAAAAAAAGATAATAAGTCAGACCAGATGCTGTACATCTGGATGTAATGACCTTGGTGCGGCCCATGTGTGACAAGGGCCAAATCAGCCAGGAACCTTCAGCAACACTGTAATCAAAGACAAAATATGGAAATAGCCAGCCGAAAAGAGAATTGGAGGGCTTTCTATTGAACAAACACAATAATGGCAAAATACCCAATTCTGAGCAAGGCGACAGCCTTTCTTAAGGAACTCTGAGGAACAAAAGGAGTTTGTGAACAGCCGTTGATTGGAGTATTTGTGTGTTGATGCGTTTGTGATGGCATATATGGCATGCAGCTCCTCTTGAAGGCTGGTTGTGGGTTTATTCAGGTAGACGACTGAATACAAAGAGAACGTACTCTGCCTGCAAAAGGCTTGTCTGTGCAATCTGCCACGGTACACAATGACCGAATCTCTATTTTCTCTCTGCTCTCTGCTCTCTCTCTCTCTTTGTGTCCTTTAATCAAGTTGAAAAGGCAAATGACATTCTGTTCTAGTGCAAATGCAAGAAAAATGCCACCTGCGTGGCCTTGGATTGTGGTTAGAGCAATAAAGCTGACAAACATCTCAAAGTGACGCATTTAACTCTTTGTGCTAGCGCAAATTGAAATGAGCATGTTAACCGGTGTTATTTAGATAACAATTGTGCTATTTTCTCTTGATATAAGCTGTAAATTGTGAAAATGGTCAGTTTGTGCTGATATTTGAATAGAGTCTGTCAGAGTCTTAGTTCGGCCGGTGCAGTTTTCGTCCCCTCAGCGTGTTTCTCAGAACCATATCATCGCGCAGTATGGCACTGACCTTTTGACACACCACCTGCACTTAGATACTTAAAATAGCAGGTGCTGAAAGACCAAATGCCACAGCGGTTAAGGACAAAAAATGTAATTTTCTGAAAAGGTGGGTTGTAGTATGCAAGGGCTTTCTTTCATAATATCGGGTTTTAGTTATGTTTCTGCTACCTCTAAGCGTAGATATGGTAGCATTCTAATCAGCATATTAGAATTATACATATATACTGTATATATATATAATATGCTGATTTATTATCAGTCATTGCTGATTAAAAGTGTTCATATTTTTAGTGTATATTGCTTAAAACAACAAATTCTTCAGTTTTGCAAGTCTGCTTATGCCTATATATTTCACATGATTATTTTGGAGATCCTTGAGCTGTTTCCATGCCAGCTGGTTATCAAATCCATTAGAGGAAGTGGCATAGGAAAGTGTTAGCAATCTTTTGCCTAACTCTTCACCAGTATTTTGCAAAATACAGGTCAATACGCTGTATTAAACATTTAACGAGAGTGAAATTGGCCATAGCAAACCATCGCACTCTGTACAAGAAATATGAATTACCCTCTATAAACTCATCTCTCGTCTAAAATGCATGCTGACATCACTAATGAAAACAGCCGTAACCCCTGTCAGAATTCTTAAAGCGTGTTCTGTTCCAGCATGCCGGTTGCTAATGGTTAACAGAGTTTGCCTCATCACTGTAGCGAGGTTGGAGCGTGCCGTGCGTGCATGATGCAGTTGGCGGGCAGCCCTGCACGTCTGCCGCCGGCTCCCCATATTGATAAAGACGGGGCGGCCTCCCTCCAGCCCTTTTCCTTTGGGAGCACAGCTCTGTTTGATGCCACTTCTGCTTTTTAGTGATCGCTCCTCTATCGTTCTCTTCTTTGGCGTTCTCTCTCGCTGAGATCTGAGTAGTGCAGTAATGTTAAGAAGGACAGCTCGCTGTAAAAGTTGCTTTTGTTGCAGCTCTGTGTGGTTATCCTCTCTCTGTTCATCTGATAACCACTGAAAGTACTGAAGTGGACTGCCATGATCTCTCGGAGCATTCATGGGAATGAGATGCTTCTGGGAACTCACCTGTTGAGAAAATCAGCATATGCGGGTTAGGTATGTTTTGAAACAAGGCAGCTGGTTTGAGCTGGTCTAAGGTGGTTATGAGATGGTTATAGGCAGGTTATGAGCTGGTCCTGAGCAGAAGCTAGTTGCTTTGGACCAGTTTAGGACCAGCTCATAACCAGTTTATAACCAGCTCAAATCAGCTGCCATGCTTCAAAACATGGCTAACCAGCATATGCTGTTTTTTTTCAACATGATTGCACACACTTGCAGACAAATCCATTTAGATTGTAGGGAAGAGTCGATACGGTCAAATCCTTAATCTAGTAAAATGTGCATACATTTTTTTTTTTTGTCATGTGACCATTTATTGAGAAACTGTTTATAACCTACATGTGATTGAGAGATGTACATAAGTAAATATCCTAACTTTCTTTGTATTTATACAGCTGTATATGTATGTAGCTGTATATATGGTAGATTTTCATAGTTTTATAGTAGTATATTATCGATTTTTGTATAGTTGATTGTATACAGTATATTTTATAAATATTATATATCATACCATAAATAGTCAAATTGACAATGTTTACATCCATGATAATTTATGAATTATGAAATCATTTTATTATATACTTTTTTTTCATTTGTATATATAATATTTAAAAAAAAAATGTGTTAGATGCTGTCAGTGACTCAGCTAATAGTGATATTGAGCTTAGAAATACCAACGCTATCTCACGACCAATTCATACGTATTTTACGAGGTGGCTAATTTGTACGACCTCACTCGTTAGAGGCGGGGTTAGGTCTAAGTCATTCGTACAAATTCATACGAATCGGCAACTCGTAAAATACGTACAATTTAGCAAAAATGAGCGAGGTCGTACGAATTCGTACAAATAATACTTCAAAATGGAAAAAAAAAATCTGTTTTACTACTTTCATATTAAATCAGAATATTAAACCACAACATATATTCTCCTCCTTAATGTTCTTAAAAAAAGCAAGAAAATTCCATTATTATTTGTTCACCCTTAAGTTGTAATTGATCTTCTGTTGCACACAAAATATATTTTAAAAAATGTGTGTAACAAAACAGTTGCCCGTAGTCATTGACTTCATTGATTTTTTTTATACTATGAAAGTCAGGGACTACTGGCAACTGTTTGTTTTCCAACATTCTTCAAAATATCTTCTTTTATGTGAAGCAAAAGAAAGAATCTCATATAGGTTTGGAACAACTTGAGGGTGGGCTAAAGGTCTGTTGAGCAAAACGAAACCTCTCGCTCTTAAAGCAAGAAATATTCCTCTCATATTCACAGCTCATATTCAGATAAGGCGCTCATTCCCCCTCAGGCTGAAATCCTAGCATCACCCTGATCATCGGTATGAATATGTACTGTTTTCTGAATTTCCCTTGGTGTTGAAATCAGTTTTAGCATGGGTTTTGATTTGTGTATGTGTATGTGTTTGCGCATGTTTGAGTTCATTCTGTAAGCATTAAGGCCTGCCGGCCTGCATTTGTGAGTCTGATACAACCTCCCCCTGGGATTAATTTCCCAACTGTATGTGTATCTTTCCAATTCCCTGCACATACTGCTGTAACATCATAAAAAAGCTGAGCTCCACTGAGTGTAAACTACACTTCAGCTCAGCCGCTCTTCCTACCTGTTAATGAGGCCTCCGTCAACATCCTATCCTACCTGCCTCAGCCGACGGGCGTTTATGAGCTGCTGCAGTCAGTGCAATGGGCACTGCATAAAGAAGCGCTGGCTTATTGTGGTCCTGAAGCCCGACCATTAATCTGGCCCCTTTATCTGGCCCTCCGAGTGTCTGGCCATCATAATTTATACCACTCAGAGTCTTGGTCAGCAGACTCCGCTCTCCATATCTCTGCTTGTTATTTCTGTATATGGACTCCAGCCACTGATGTGCTTATTTTTCACCTCGGCCCACACAGAGCCTAGTTTTTCTTTTTTTTCTCCTCGTCTTTTGCATAGAGAGGAGAGCGTTTCACTGAATGGGGACCATATATAGTCAATTGGGGCCAAAGGAGTGCGGCCTTTGTGCTGCCGGAGTTCTAGATACAAAGCCAATGTGTTCCATAATGAAACCACAAGGGTCATTGTGTTGCAGAGCCAAGGCTGCAGCGCATCACGTCGCTCAGTTTCTTACTGCAGCATCATAAGGCTCTGTGAAAGCAGAGCTTTAATTCAGTAGTCCAGTCTTGTGTAGACACAGTTATTCAGTTGTACGCGCCAATTCCACTTGTCAGACGTTCTTTCTTCAAACCGTGAAGAATTCTGAAAAGCTACAATCTAATGATGTCTAACACTATCCAGCAAGTGCAATGAAGCCTCGAACATAAAATACCATGTGGTTTAGCAGGACTCAGTAATAGTGATTTTTTTCCCCCTGCCTGATGGTTTACAAACCAATGTTATTTTTTATTTTTTAATATTTGACTAATTTGACTTAATTTTAGTTACTAATAAAGGTATACTAGCTATTAGCATACTTTTTGAATATTTTGTATATTAAATATTACAATTTGTATATTATTAGTAATATAAATATTCATAAAATTATGTTTGTATTGTATATTTAACTGATCAAATACCTTTTATTTACCCCCAGCCGAACTAAAAAAAAAAAAAAAAAGATTCATTCATTCATTCATATTAAATTGGTCACAAGTGTGTGTTTACATAACATGTGTGTGTATGTGTATATGTATATTTAAATATATGTTTATATGTATATATAAATACACACATAAATATATGTCATTTCTTAAATATATACATATGTGTGTGTATTTATGTATAGTATACATATATATGTACACAGTGCACTCACATATGTTATGTAAACATTATTTTGGATATTCTTAATCACAATCGATTTGATTCCATGAAGTTTAAATTCATTACAGTAATAAGGATTTTCTTTAAAAATAGGTTTTATTTACACTTTTTATTTGTTTTCTTATACTGAACCAGTGCATACTGCATTGCTACAACAATAGATCATCTAAATAATAAAATAAACGTTTCCATTTGCAAGGCATGAAATATGAATGTAAAGGTTTACAGTGTCAATGGAAAACTAACCCAAAATTCCCTCATACTGGCCCTTTATGTGGCATCTTTATTGTTAAGCCTTTCTTTTGCATATGATTTTTAGTGTGCTAGCATTCACATAGTCTGTAGTGCACTTGTGTCAAGTTGTCTGAAAGTTATCAAAAGTATTCAGCCTATGCTTTTGCATTAAACATGCCGGGAGAGTTCTAGCCCTCAAATCTACCCGCATGTCCGGTGTCTGTGTGTGTGTGTGTGTGTGTGTGAGGATGTGCCAGAACACTGAGTGTATTCACCCATGAGAGAAAGAAAGAGGAATAGAGAGCGAGAGTGATTGAGAGTTCCAAAGATTGAGGGAGACAAGGCAAAAATGGCAGTCACAGAGTTCATATTTGGAAGAAATACATAAAGGATGGTGCCCGGCTGTCATCTTAAATGACTAATAATGGTTAGATCACTCAGATTATTCAGCTAATAGAGATGTACCACTGCATTAGTCTAATGCCAGCCAACCCTGCTCCTCCCTGGCAGGGGTCAATTGATCACTGTGGGGGGACCAAGAGGCTCTTGAAGCAGGCTAACCTGCCGTGAAGAAGCCCTGAAGGGCACAGACCCCTCTAGTCTGGAGGAGGAAAGAAGTGTAGGTGAAAGATTTAGCTTCAAAGTGCAGAATGTGGCCTGCAGTCAGACAGGCCATTGGAGGGCATGCCGCCTAAATGAAGAAGAACTTGTCTGGAAGGACATCGTTGTGCTGTGAAAGCTGGTTCATATATGATGTGGTCAGCGACCCTTTAACACAAAGTAATCTTGAGGTTTCATAGGTGTGAGCGTATGAATCTTTGATTCCTTCTCGTATGTTCTCCAACATTTATTGCCCTGACAGACTCAGCTAGACTCAGCATGCTCATAGAAACACAGCTGTTGCTAGACTGAATGATTCAGATGTGGAACTAGTTGCTAGATTTATGTTTTCAAGGTTTTTGCTGATAAATATTTAAATTATATTAAAGAGCTTTGTTTGAGGCAATCAGTAGCAAGTAAATTTTGCGTTTTATCTGACACCAGCCAAAGAGAATCTTAATAAGATGACATTGAAATTACACTCACTAAATTAAAATGAACAAAACAAAAACTACGTTAGTTAATAATACTTTTCTTGCATAAGGATGCATTAAACTGATATTAAGTGACAGTAAACACACTGATAATTTGTTGTTATATTTATCTGGCTTGTATTGTTGGAACTGTTGGTTTAAATCATTAATACAGTATACACTTTGTATCTCAGTAATGTAATTTTTATTGGATAAATCAAGCCAGTGACTCAAATGACCAGATTATCCTAGCAGTCAGAAGTCTGGCCATACAAGAGGTTCAATGACGCCAGACTAAACAGTCCCTCAGAAAGCACAAGAGTCATGTTCTTTCAGTTGTATGTTATATTTCCTCAGACAGAGAAGCAAAACTTTTGATTAGGGGTGTTTTGATGCACTCGGCTGGCTGTTTAATTCTCGATTGTGGCTTGTGTGTGCTTGTTGTACTCCCATCTGCGAAAGTTCAAGAAGCAAGAATTATTCAGTATCCCTCCGATCTCTCGTTGGCTTTCATTCCGTTATTTAGTTGTCTGTCTTCGCCTTCATTTCGGTTCATTGCTTATGATGTTAGCTGCTGAATTGGCCGTGCAGACAGAGGGCTGTTTTCTGTAATGGGGATGGCAGCTGCCCAAAGACGGCCATTGAACTGCCAGGACAGTCTGTGACATACTTTTGTTTTCATGCTCGGCCAAGCTTTTGTTAGCAGTGATGCTAATTGACTCTGGAGTTATTCCGCCGTATTTGAACTGCATAGCAATGATAGAAATGACTGCTGCACTGAACTGGCTAATGACAGACCTGGTTAATAGTCATATTTCAATTCAGTTCACTACAAATAGCTAAATGCAAAGGTATTAAGCAGGACACTATTTTAATTTCATGACTTGATAAGGTTCTATATCTGTTTAAAAGATTTAAGTTTTGTACTTATCTTATGTGACAACAAAACAATAGGTGATGTAGATAGCCAAACTAAATATTGTTTAAAAAATATTTTAATAGCATTTAAATAAACATTATTAAAAATTAAAACAGCCTAATTTATACTTAATTTTTTTTTCAACATATATACCATATATAACATATACATACCTCTGTGCAGTTTTTGTGCGACACTCTTTTACGTACCTTACTGCACGTTTCACCGCAGTTTCAAGGAGAAATGTCCACTGAGTGGTGCTAAAACACAGGTTAAATACGTGAACCCTGGCACATTTTTATTACGTAGATATAAGTATGTAGTGCTGTGTTTTGATTACGTTGCTTCTGGTACGTATTGCGGCGGTTCGGAATTCAAATATCCGGGAACTGTTGCTAAAAGTTAATGATCTATCGTGTTGGAAATATGCCATATACCAAATCCAACCCTAGACATACCCGATAGTGTTAACAAATGCAAAACTCATATAAAGACACATTTGTTGATGCAACCATGCCATTTCAACGACGGAACTCCGTATTCCGTGAGCTACCGAACAAACTTACCATCTATGAAAACCCATAGATATGAAGCTGGATATGTGCAATGCTAACATTCAAAAGCATCAGTTTTCAAACCTTCCAGCATATTAATTTTGTTTTGAAGTCGTAACATGATATTCTTCAACTAATTGTGTGAAAATGACACTTTATTAATCAAAACTCTGTAAATTTGTGTGAAAAGGAATAAAAGGTGTCAGAGTTTTACTGCCTCTGATACAGTGTTTTGCCATACTTGAAGGAAAAGAAATCCCTTGTTTCTGTTAAAAAACCTAAAAAAGTATTTGAATTTGATCTGAATCTAGTAATGACTCAAATGACCCTTTACAGTCCAAATTGAATAATTCGCTAAAATGAATCAAACTTCCCCTTTGATTCATTTATAGAATCTTTAATGATTTTCCCTCCACTCGCCGGCTTGCATCCACAATACAGTGTGACAAAAGAGTGTTTTGTCATACTTGATAGCAAAGAAGTCACATATTTTTGGAAAACGCCACTATTTTTGGCAAGCCAATAGTAACCGGCACTGTTTACGAATCCTTACACTCACAAACAAACTCTTTCTTCAAAAGCACAGGTCTCAGTGGGTTGGCTTCATGTTTATGAGAGGCCCAGTGGGGGTGAGAACTTCCATGCTGTCAATGTGGCTAGAAAATGGCCCTCCATTCCAGGGCGGCTTCAACAGCGAGCGTCTGCCATATAGCTAATGAGTGTTCACCTCGCTTTTTCACTACAACCATGTGCTCAAAACGAGTTCATATGCAGTTTAAGACATCAGAGTAGGGCCTAAGATGCTGTTTCTAATAAGTTCAAGATGGATGATGATAATACTTGTGTGGGAAATGACTGCGCGGTGAGAAAACTGAAAATCTGGTATTATTTTTGGTGATGTACACCACAGTGTCTGCATCAGGAAAGTGTGTGAGCGTGTTATTTATCGTTCCGGAGTCTAGGTGTGTGTTCCTGAGCTCTCACACTCTCCCGCTGTTCTCTGGGGGATTGAGCTTGTCGGTGGTTCCAGCACCTGCTGCTGTAACAGTAGATGCAGCTTTACGAAGAGATGAGGAAAAAAATCTCCCACTGAGCGGCGGGGAGAAGAAAATAATATGTGAGGCTTCTTCCACTATCTCCAAACCTGCATTCTGTCTCTCTTTCCTCCACACCTATAACACAGTCACATGTAAACAAGCACAATAATTGTAACAAGTAATTCTTCGCTTGCTGCGAAACTTTTCTGCAAGCAAACACGACACGTGATGAAGACGAGGCTGGGTTTGGCAGTGCTAATCTGTAGTGACAGGGTTGCTAATGCTTAGAGAGACTGCTGCTAACACTCATTAACCACAAGAATGAGTGAAACTGAGTGTGTGTGTGTCGCTCCGAGGGCTTGTGGATAAGTGTGTGTGATGAGCACAGATAAGTGGTCTCCCAACGCTGAAGGATGCAATGAGGTAATCTTGTGTCAGATAGGTACTACTCCTGCTGTGAAGTGGTCTAGATGTGTGTGTGTGTGTGTGTGTGTGTGTGGGTTCGTTTTTTGCTATCTGCTGGGACTAAATGTAGCGACAAAGATTGTGAGATTTAAAAAAAAACTACAAAACAATGCCTATTTCACATGTGCAAATGCTGAAGGTTTAGTTTAATGTATTTTGATTACATCTGGCTTCATGTGAATTTAAAAATCAGTTGAAAATGAAATGAAGTGACATTTATTCATCCATTAAACACAGAAAAAGCTTCATTTTATGAACAACATAAATCTACATTATGAGTAATTCATATTATGCATATCAGTATAATAAGTCATTTAAATAATAATTTTATGGCATATTTTTAATGCATGTTGTGATTCAGAAATATGACACCCCTTAAAACAAATATAAACTCGCAATCCAGAGGAAAAAAAAAGTCTGAATAGTCAAGCCAAGTCATCTTTATTTACAGTATATGGCACTTTATACAATACAGATTGTTTCAAAGCAGCTTTACAGTTATAGACAAGAAAATAGTGATTCAGTTATGCAAACAGAATTCAATTCTGCTGTAATGCAGCCCTAAAAAGATAATAGTAAACAGTCATTATTCAGTAAACAGTTATTGTAAAAAATGAGGAAAAAAAGTCAAATTGTGAAATCTAAACTCAGAAAAACAAAATCTGGAAAAAAAAAAAAAAAAAAAAAAAATTGTTATGTACATACAATACATTGCGGGGCAAAGAGAAAACTGACAATGTGCCGACAGACAAGACAAAGTAGGTTAATTTTGGTATGAAACGAGGTCTCTGCTTTCAAATTTTGTCGTTTTATTTTTACGAAATTCAAACAATTCATAGTTATCATTTTTTGGTTCTTTAATGTGTCGTGACATAACACTGTATTGCCTCAGTTCAAGCGGCACATATGAACCAACTTTCTTTTCATTTTATATTAAAGCATAAAAAAAACATGGATGAACATCAGAACATATTTCTATTTCAAGCGCGGAAAGGTGTTGACACTTACAATTTTAAAATTTTCAATTGTTAAAAAAGGTACAAATTGTGAGATGTTAACTCAAAATTTTAATAAATTCAAAATTTCCAGAAATAAAGTCAGAATTGTGTATTATAAACTCGGAAATTGAGTTTTTCTCGCAAATCCAAGATCATATGTTGTCATTTATTTTCTTGGAATTTTGAGTTGACATTTTGCAGTTCTATATTTTTTCCTCACAAATACGAGCTCATATCTTTTCCCCCTCTGAATTTTATGGTATTCTGAGTTTATGTGCGGAAATGCCAGTTTATAACCCATACTCAAGTCTGTGAGGTGCCCCCACCATTATTTAAAAAACAGCAAATAAAGTCCCTCTCACAAGTGCTCTAAATGCATACTAACCTCTGTGATTTATCCGTGTCTTCATACGATAGTTTACTTTACACGCCTCCACCTTCTCCCTGTTCAGTCTTGAGGGCCTGAGCATAGATTTCCATTACGGCTTTGCTGTCGGACAGAGTAAGAGCTTCCTCAAGCATGCTGTGAAGATTAGCCAACATGCTTCCTGATGGGGAAAAGGATAAAGCTGAAGAAAAATCACAGAATGCCCTCATTTTATCTTGTCTTATCTTCATCTCTCTATCACTTTCCCCTCATGCCTGTTTTCTCTTCTTTGGTCTGTCCTTGTCCCTTAAGACAGGGGTGAGAATGCTCACATCACACGGTTCATTCTGGCGCAATCACTGTATCTTTATATATCATCTCCCAGAAGTGCACTAGAGTAGATGAGATGAGCCAAATCCTATTAGCATGCCTGATCCTCACATTTCTAATGATTAGTGTAATTCGGAATGAGTTTTCAGCTCTGTTTTTGGAGGAAAATGGTCAAATTATGAATTGAGTAATAGCAAAACAATGACTTTTTGTCATCATTTGCTCACCCTCATGATAGAAGGATGTTCAGATTGTTTAGAAATCTGCTAATATTTCTTGTCAAGCCACTGCAAATAGACCCGGATTGCTTTATACCACAACGATTTGCAAAGACGAATCTTGGACATTTGACTTTTTCACATTCACCTTTAAAAGAATACTTTTTTCCCCTGACTTGTTCTTTCGAGGACTCTTTCCCTTTTTTGTACTATTGAGGAACAGCGAGTAGTTGTTCATCATGGTGTTGTGGCATTTGAGAAGACAGTGCTGATATTTAGGCTTTGTTTAAACTCTGAGCATGGCGGTGGAACACTTCTATACAGAATGCAGCAAGCGGACGACTCTGGAAGTCAAGCCCTGTGAAAGGTGTTTGAAAATGCACTTTGGATTATTTATACGGTTTGATTATATTGGACGGATAACCCCCAGGTTGACCTGACCTCAAAAGAAACCACTATTATATTCAGAGGATAGGGACTGTGCAGGTCACATTAGATATTTATCTACTTTACTGAGCGTTTATGGTGTGTGTAGACATGTTAAGTTACTTAGACTGGCCGAGTAATTTTCAATATTTAACATATAATGAGTTTAAGTTGCTGTCAGTTGATTAAAAATAACAATAATATTGGTATAATTGTATTTATACCAATTACTTTCTTTCTCATTTGTTCCTGAATTTCTTTGGATCTCAACATGGTGTGTAGCTTTTGAGGATCTTTTGGTCTACTTCACTTTGTCAAGCAGGTCCTATTTAAGTGATTTCTTGATTGCGAACAGGTGTGGCTAGAGAAACTGAACTCAGGTGTGATAAACCACAGTTAAGTTATGTTTTAACAGGGGGGGGAGGCAAGCACTTTTTCAAACAGGGCCATGTGGGTTTGGATTTTATTTTCCCTTCATAATAAAAACCTTAATTTAAAAACTGCACGTTGTGTTTACTTGTGTTATCTTTGATTAATATTTAAATTTGTTTGCTGATCTGAAAACATTAGTGTGACAAACATGCAACACTTTTTCTCACCACTGTATATGAAAACAGTTTGTGTTTTTCGCTCTCTTTTGTGTGTGCTTGCATTGTCAAAACATGCATTAGCCTAACTATTAGCATGTATACACATTGAATTCTTAAAATGTACATTAATTAGTTGTTGTCATGCTGTTTAAGAACTGTTTTTTTGTTTCCAGGGACCCTGCAGGACTTGTTGATTTAGAGGCTGTATATAATACAGTTTGTCTCTGTATTCCAGCACATTTGTGGGTTCTGTGTTTGTGTGCTTCTCAGTACATCTGTTTTGTTTGCCCCATGATGCCTCATAAATTCTCCACAGTGTGACTTAATAGCAGCAATGATGGCTGCCGCTGGCCCCTGGGGATCTCAGTTTCACCTTAATTAAGATCAGCATTAAACTGGGGCCGCTGTAAAATCACCATGAAAAAAACCCAAGGCCCCAAGGCCAGCTCTGGCCATTAAAGTACCGTGAAAGCAACTCATTTTTGTGTTTACTCATTAGTTGTTTGGTTTGTGCAGCGCAGTGGTAATATGTTAGGCTGGGTGCGAATGATAGTAATGCTGAGGTACAGCACCAATGCTCAAGAAACTTGTTAGTCTCTATAATAAATGCAGGCAAAGGACTTCAGAATATTTTACGTAAGATGACCTAATGCTGTTAATGGCATTGTTTCAGAGTAGTAGTTAAAATGTTGTCATCGTTTAATCACACTCGATAAAGTGCTGGTCATTTTTCCATGCAAATATTGCAGAGCCTTTAAGCTTCAAAAATCACGTAAAAGCACCTTAAAAGTATCATAAGACTAGTTCATACGACAAGCATTTTATATGTAAGCCATCTGATAGTTATTCTGTTATTCACTAGCATGTTCATGAGAAACGAAATAGTGTATTGTGATTGAATCATTCTTTTGAGTCAGATCTTAAAAAGAATCTTAGAAGAAAAAGAAGACAATCAATAAACGACTACATTTTTTTTCCTGTTCCTCACACAAAGCTAGCATTTGGCTTCAGAAGACATGGAAGACAGTGCACAAGTCATATGGAATACATTTTTGTGTTCATTTTTAGGCTTAAATTTCTTTGCTTCTCTATTTATTATAATGAGGAAAATGACTTGCACAGTTCATGCGACAAATCTTTTTCATATACAGTATATATAAATTTTAACAGGATTCAGATGACCACTAAAGTGTCACTCCATTACACCGACCCTCACGATGTCGGCATGGACCTTTTCCTTACCTACTTAATGAGGACAACCCATTTTTATTGTCCTATTTTATTATAACCCTCAGGTCTTCATTATGTGCCACAATTGCATTTCAAAGGGAATCATATGTAAAGGTCATCTGAAATATGATGCTTCTGCAGATACTGTATCTGCAATTTGCCTGACACTTTGAAATACTAAAATACCCCTTCAGTTTTGGAGACTGGCTTTACTAAGCAAGAACATACAGTACCGGCAGCCTTAGTACCATGTGGAATAACCAGAAAAAAAGTGAAATATTCATTGACTAAAGGCATTTTAAATGGCTTGACAGGGCTGTGTGGACATTTTAGACATTGTCCATCATTGAAGAAGTGGATGAGGTCACAGGGGTCACAGAGGTCAGAGGTCATGTTCCCCTCTGGCTATTTATCTTTCTCATTCTTCTTTTTTGGTAGCTGTGGAAACAGGCTGTGGGAATGTTCACACCAGGATCTGGTCATCTCACCCGTGGTACCAAATTAACCCAAGGAGAATTTAGACCAGGTCAAGGGCTCCATTTAATTTGAGCCTGGGAATTTCAGGGTCATTTGGTTGAAAATGAGCTGAATGTTGGATGTTTTTAACCACTTTTTTTTTTTTTTTTTTGTGCTTGGTGTCATGAGTGTTGGCATTTTTAAAACATTCTGGCTAAAAATAGCTTAATGTTACTGTCAGTCAACGTCAAATATCATTTGTAACCCAAAAAGTGGGACAGGTCATGATTTTATCAGCTAGGAACTGATTGGATTGTGAAAAGTGACATAATATAGCAAATTGTTGAACAGGAGGTCTTATAAATGGAATTCTGAACATAGGAAAGTTGTTTTACCAACATAATGTTTTTGAAAAAATAAATAAATAAAATAAAAAATAATGTGCACAATAATAACAGAAATAAAATAGTTGATTTTGGTTGGATCTTTACAAATATATTGGACCTATCAGTGTTTACTATGTCAAAGGAAGCTCTTCACTCAGAAGTGTTCGGTTAACCCTGAATTGTACAACATATCATCACAAAACCACTAACCTGTTTGTTATACCATTACTGAGACATGTCTTGAGACTCCTGCGTTCTGCTCCATTTTATTGCTTGCCAACTTGCCAACAGTGCACCGTGTTTTAGCCTCCTGAGACTGAATGAGGAACTAGTACTCCAGGCATCTCCAGTTCAGATTTCTCTGTTTGCTTTCTGCATTCTCCAATGTGTGTACTATGTGTGTGTGCACATGAGTGTAAGGCGGGCTTTCTCATTAGTCTATCTTAGGGCCATAAGCAACCTATGCATGGCTGCCCTTGTGCCGGCAGGGCCTGCGACAGGCCATGAAGAAATATGCTTGGACCATACGGTGATGGAATCGCAGTAATGAATGCAGTCTGCCATTCCAGAGCCCAACCAGAGCGGCTCTTGCTCTTATTTATTTCTCCTTTCATTTCTGTTTCTCTTGCTCCACTCATCATGATGATATTAGCATTTGCTGTGTAATATGATTATCTGTTCCTCTCTGTAAGAACAGTTTATGGCCAGTGGTCTTTGATTTGGTCGTTTATGCATGTTTCATCAGCTGCATATACTTACATGTCCCAGAGGTTGAGTTTTATTTAAATGAACAGAATGCTCATTTATTTATTAATATATTCATAGGTCACATTAAAGCTGACATACCGTTATCATTTTTTTAATACGAAAATCTATCAAAATATAAATTAGATTATTATAATTTAAAAAAAAAAAAAATGATCTAAATAAATAAATAAACATACTGTTTCCATATTTATTATTTGAAGGAGATTTATATCAACTGTTTGTATCAGTAAAGTGTATGATGAACATTAAATATTAGACGTGTCCTTAAAGAAAAAAGTAATTAACTACTTTAAGTAATTAACTTAATATAATCAAGCTGCAATTTTAATTAATTATAATTATGACTAATTATAGTTTATTTAATTTTGTTATATTAATCTTTAATTTTCTAAAATGTTTTTTGCATGCATTTTAGATGGAGGAAAGGCTATGAAATTAGCACGAGCAAGATAAAACAGGTAATTTGATCATACATAATTTGACAAACCATAAAGTGTGAGAAATGAGTTAGTCAACTTTTTAGCAGTCCACAGAGCCAAATGCCCACATATTTGTAGAAATACCAAATCTTTGTCTTCTCTTACTTTTGTTTTTAGGGCGTTGCATCCATTTTTTTTATTCTGATCCTAAATGCTCTTATAACGACAATCCTGATTTCTCTCAGCCTGGAGGAAGATGAATACATCTTTCCATTTAAGCTCTCTGCCCTGGTGTGTTTCAGCGGCTTAGTATGCTTTTATTGGCCTGCTTTAGTACAGGACGAGCAAAAGGTTACTCCGATATGTTGCAGGTACACAGCGTTCAAGAAAAGTGCCATCACTGCCTGGCGACCAGATGGATATAGAGCTTAATCCTGTAATGAAAAGTGTATATTCACATTCACACACACACACACACACACACACACACACACATAAATGCACAAATTTCTTCCTGTGTCAGTTCACACGACAGATGCCACGACAGATAGGAGGGTGGTGACCACACAGAAACTCAAGGAAACTGATAAATCTAACTCTCCCGCTCTCGCACGTTCACACAGAGATACTTCAGATCGCAGAACAGATGTCACGTTTGGAAAAAAGAGCTCATACATAAGCACACACACAGACATTCTCTGTTCACACTGTCCGTCCTTTTTGTAGATAATTATGCCGGATGCCTCTGTAGTTCAGATCAGATTTCTTTGTATTGAGTCACCGTATTAATGCCATTTAATGTCTGCACGTATCCGTTTCCCCTGTTTCCCGTTAATAGAGATGTCAGCCGGCTTTGTTAAACCAAAGAGGTTTATGAGACATGAAACAAACCTCTCCTCTGATTAAAAGAGCAGAAGAAAAGAAGCGTTTTCCTGGCTTCTCCTCTGTGGCTGCATTTAAAAAGCACTTCTCGGTTCTGATTGTGCAGCGCTGCATTCATTGCGCCCGTCGGCCTCTCTTTCCGGTATGCTGAGCGCGCAGCGAGGTTTTGTGGCAATCTGAAGTGCTTGTTGTGATTGTTGCGCCTTTTGTCTTCGAGGATCTTGCTCATCTTCCAGAACTGTAACCTTGATCGCAGAGAGCCACGTTTGAATGGATAAGCATGCCACAAACAAGCAAAATGTGCCGGACCAAGGTTAACATGACCGCCTGAGCGTGAAAAGGAAGGATGTAGGGACATTTTGAGAGGGTGAAAGAGCAAGAGCTTAAATGCATTTAATTTAATAGCTATTTCTTTCTCTAAGTGGAAAGAGGAGCAAAAAAGTGAAATGTGGATAAACGTGTGAGGCTAGACTTGAGGCTTAAATAATAATTCTTGGCTGCACCTTAGGTTCTGGTTAAAAAGCACACATCTTTATAAAGTTGACTATAAGGTTCTTTAGAGGTTAAAACAAAACGTATTGACGTTGCAACACAGGATCTTCAGGAAAAATGAAGCTCTCTTGGGCGCTCTGAAGCGTCGACACAATTTCTAAAGAGATGTAAAAACATCAAGCTCACCGACATCCCCTTAAATCAATGTTTCGCTTCAGTACAAGTTGATCTGTCTACGTCCCACGTCATCTGTGGCTTGCTGTCGAACAGAAAATCGTTTTTGATCCATTCCTCAATTTGTAAAAGCAAAATAGTGGATGCATAATGGAAGTCTATGGGGCAAGTCATACCAAAGTTGTTTCTTGTTCATACAGTTAAAACTCAATAGGATCCAAAGTTTTGCAGACACCACTTTCTTTTCAAAATGCTTTCATTTACTTTCAAATACACACTGTCAACAAACCTTGATCAAGGGTAACTTGAACTTAACAAACTGGTGTGTTGAGTAGGCTTGGAATAAACTCTGCAGGACTTTTTCCGGAACAAAACTGAATAGTAGTGATGTTAACAGTACTTTGTGGATAGTTACCAGTGTTATTTATTATTTACATGCTGGTAAAATGTTAATTAATATGTTGAATTAGCTTTTATTTTTTTATATTTTCAGTTTTACAATTTATATTTTCTGTTTACTTTTAGTTTGTTTTAATTTTTTTTTTTTGTTGCTTTTTTAGTTTTTTTGCCAAGTCAACATTTCTACATTTTCTTGAGTTTAAAGGAATAGTTCACCTAAAAATTTAAATATGCTTAAATATTCGTCCGGCCATCCAAGATATACATAATGTTTGTTTCTTCATCAGAACAGAATAAATTTGGAGACCTTTAGCATTACTTCATCGCTTTCTTGGATCCTCAGCAGTGAATGAGTGCTAAACAGCTGATAAAAAAACATCACAATAATCAATAATTAATTATTGATAATCACAA
>SCHK01394580.1:0-10758 GCA_004124795.1 Poropuntius huangchuchieni | reverse complement strand
TCACTGTGTGCAGCAGCAGGAATCCCACACTTCTCCAGGACGTCTCTGAGCTCCTCTTCACTGTGAAGCTCCATCTGATCAGGAATCAGACGACCCTCATGGATCAGACGCACCAGGACAGACGGGTCCCCTGAAACACACACAGACAGAGAGCATTAAAGCATTAAAGTACCAAGTCACCTTCATAATAAAGCCTGATATGAAACAATAATCTGAAAAATCCACAGAAATTAAACAGTTTATTCAACCTTTAGACTAAACATAAAAAAAGGTTTGCATATACGTTTTATATTTTGTTTCATATTTGATCCATCAGTCTTTTACTGCTCACAGTGTCTGAATTAGCGAGAATATGGAGGAAAAAACTCAGCTTTATTCAGAGACTCAAACTGGGAAGAAATATGCAATTTAGTGCAGATGCTGATATTTACATGGACAAAAGTATGAAATTCAGATTTTAATGTAAAACAATGAGATCTTTATAACAGTATACAGTAGCACAGCCTTGCATAAAATGATTTAAATATCAGTCATCACTTCATATCTCCAATAATATGTCTTAGTAAGATGATATTTAAATGCTTAGTTTGATGTTCAAAACATATAATGCAATGCAATAAAAATGATGACTGACAGATGAACAAATAAATATTCCTCAAAAGCCTGATGATCACATTTGATACTCACTGATTTTTGAAATAATCATGAAATATCAAAGTTATTCTTATGTGCACTTTATAAACATCAGTAGAGATTTTACAGCAGAAAGACATATGAGCCAAAAGCTGAAGGTGAACATTTGTACAATTATACTAACAGACATTTTACTTGCTAAAAAGTCTCAACTATCACTCAGACGAGAGAAGGCATGTAGCAGATCGTGTGAAACAGGTCTAACAGCAAAGTTATGATCATTTAGAGGCTGTAGTTAAACACTCAGTGGTCTCAGTACCTCTGAGCTGCGTGTCAGACGTGATTTTGTCTTTCTCCGTGTTGATGACGGTGGTGTTTCTCATGAGAGGAGGGATGAACGGGGCGATGATGGAGGCGTCGAAGCGTGTGATGGGAAAGCTGGAGGGAAACGCCGCCTGTTCCAGAGCCTCGTTCTCCATCGTCAACCAAAACTCGTCAACGTGAACCTCATCTGTCGCCTGGAAATCAGGCCACGTGAACTACAGAGAGAGAAGAACAGTCATTTATCAGAATGTGCTACATTTTACCTCATTACAATTTTTGTTTTAATTTATTTAATTTAGGTATTTATATGCCATTATAGTACAGTAATATATTTTGAATTAATTTCTATATATATTTTTTTGTTTGTTTGTTTTAGTAACTTTATATTTATTTTTAAATAATTCCATTAGTGTTACTTTATATTAATAAATTAAATTATATTAATTATACCTTTTAGAGAATTTTAGTACAACAATGCATATTTCATTTACTGTAGTTACCAACAAGTGACTGGTTTTGAGTATACACTTTTTATCTACTATTTATATTTTATTTTAATTCCTCTTTTACAATTAATTAATTTTTGTACTTCAAGTTCAACTTTTTTTTTGTAATATTAACTTACCAACTAATTTAAATAAAATAAGTTTAATTTTCATATTTTATTTTATTTTAGTTAACATTTACTTTATTTTGCTTTTGTATTTATGTATGTGTGTATTTATCTATTTACTTATAAATATATATTTAGCTTCAATTTACTTTTAAATAATTTTATGACTACGATTATTTCAGGTTCTGAAACATTTGACTTGTTTAGAGTCAAGGTTTTTCATCTACTATTTATATTTTATTTAATTTTAGCTTTTTTCAATTAATGATGATATGTTTTTTTATTTTAACTACCCGTTACATTTAAAAAAAGAAATAAATAATTTTGTTACTTGAAATGCATAAACATTAAATATTTAAAAAACAAACTTCTAATTTAAAAATTATTTAAAAATTTTAATTTCAGCTAAATGTCACAGAAACATTTATTATTTTTATTAAATTGAACCTGATATGCTCAAATAACTAAAACTAAAATAAAAATATATAAAATGTATATAGACAAAACAACAACAACAAAATTACTAAGTAAAAATGGAACAGAAAATACAAAATAAAAATATTAAAATATAAATAAAAACTATAATAGTGTCTAATTAATACTAATATAACATTGGTGTTACCTCCACGTTTTTGAGCAGTAACACATTGTTGGGGTTGCGCTGAGCGATCTCCAGTTTGGGAGCGATGCCACACACACCACAGATCATGTCGTTATAGTCTCGAACCGTCAGACTCTCGAACGCCCAGTAACCGCTGCAGAACAGATCCTGAACACGTGACAGCTGATCCGAGCTCAGCACGCCGTCTGAAACACACAGAGAGACACGTTAACCTCACACACACGCTCAGCACGTGAGAGACGAGGATGAGGATGAAGATGAAGCACCTGTGAGCGTCAGTGATTGTTTGATTACACTGAGAGCGGCGTGTGAGGGTTCATCGCCCAGTCTGATCTGATGTCTCATCTTAAAGAACAAGTCCAGCGTCACCAGCAGCTTATTACCCACGTTAAACAGACCTGAGAAAAACAAACACAGACACTCAAACTGCAATTACACATATCAATATGTTGCATTCTCAATCTTACATTTTAGTATTGAGACAAGTTTTTTTTCTTTATTGTGAATTAGTTTTTATTTTCAGAATTTCTGTTTTCATTTTAATTTGACTTTAGTAAAATAAAAAATGTTTTCACAATTGTTTTTTTTTAAAGTCTATAGTGTTTTTTTTTATTTTTAATTAGTTTTTATTTTTATATTTTCCATTTCCATTTTAATTTGACTCAAATGTGTTTTTGTCATTTATATTAGTTTTTTTGTGTTTTTGATTTTTAGTTTTTTATTTTGTTGTTCCATTTTTATTTTTAATTTGACAGTTTTTTTTACATTTTGTTCTGTCGTTTTTTAATATATATTTTTAAATATGTCTGAATAGTTCTTATTCATTTTTATTTTAATCAGATTTTATTTCAATATTTTTAGCTTTCATTTTAATTTCTGTTTTTGCTATTTTGTTGTGTTTTATTTTATTTCAATTTAGTTTTCATTTTCATATTTTCTGTTTACATTTTAATTTGACAGTTAATCAGTTTTGTGTGGTTTTGTTTTATTTTTTATTTTTTAAATGTCTATATAGTTTTGGATTAATTTTATTTTATTTTTAATTAGTTTTAATGTTCTTATTTTCTGTTTTTATTTTAATTTTACAGTTTTTATAATATTGTTGCATGTTTGTCATTTTTTTTATATATATTTTTAAACACTTGGCAAATAGCTGAAAAAAATAATTCAAATTGTATTTGCATTTTTGTTTTTTCAGTTAACTCTTATTCTATTTCAGGTTTTAGTAATTTTGTTGTGTGCTTTTTGTGTATTATTATTATTTTAGTACTTCAAGTTAAAATAAACTCTAAAAAATGTCTAAAAAATTAGAAATGTTGCCTAGGAAAATAATTGAAATGAAATAAGGTTTTATAATACTTTATTTTATTTTATTTATTTATTTTTTAAATAAAGTTGTCTGAAAAAATCCTGTCATGGAAGAACAACAGTTTTGAAAGTATCTTTCAGGGGAAATTAATTAATATATTTAACGACAACTTTAATGACAGTTTTTGTGTGTGTGTGTGTGTGTGTGTGTGTGTGTGTGTGTGTGTGTGTGTGTGTATTTACCTGGGTGCAGGTCTGTGAAACTGTGTATGGCCAGACACTGAAGATTGGTGCAGACTTTCAGCTGCAGAGTGACGGGACGAATCAAGCACTCTGTCAACAACCAGCATTCCTCCAAACCAGCGAGTGAACTAAACAACACAAGACAACAACACCACAGCATGTAGATCTCCATATGAGAGCACAGGAGTTTGGTCTGATCAGGTGGCTCTCACCTCTGGTCTCCTTTGAGCAGCGGGTACTGACACAGACTGCAGTGTGTAGCCGCGGGCTCGAAGAAGCTCGGCCAGCCGCTGCTCTCCTCGCTGGGCTTCTGCTGGCCGTTGAGCTGCTGAATGAGGCTGAAGACGTCCTGCAGCTCGCCCTCGCTCTCGGGGAACTGCAGACAGGAGCGCAGCAGAGCGACGGTGGAGTGACGCTGCTGCTCTTTCTGAGCGCCGCTCAGAGGCTGAGACGCGTCCGACAGAACCGAAGAAGAGCACACATCCTCCGAGGACGGCTGGAGAAAACACAACCAGAGGACACACCATTTCAGCTCAGATTCTGGTTTGATGAGTTATATAAATGAACATTAACAATGCAAAACCCCTCTTAAAAATCAATCGAGACTGGAGCTGAAACCAGTTGTTATAATTAAAAATAAAACTATAATTAATAATAAAATGTGGCCATAAAACTGAAATAAAATATTTTAAAAAATTTAATTTACAACACTTTTTGTCTAGTGGCAAAAACTGACATATTACTAATTACTAACTAATAAAAATGACAAAAAAAACAACAACAACAACAACCTAAAATTTGAAATAAAAATATAAGAAAAGTTATTTTAATGCAGCTAGTTTAAAGGCAGCATTTTCCCATTTTGTTTTGGGTATCATAAAGCGAAACTGTTAGTAACAACCAATTAAATACATTTAAAGAAAAAGAAAAAATTACAATAAAACCTATAAAACCTACAATTTAAAACCTGATGTACAATAATTGCTAACACAAAAACTGTTAGCAAAAACTATATAGACATAATTAAATAATGATTATAAAAATGACAAAAAAAACTAAAACCTGGAATAAAATAAACAATAACTAAATACAATATTAAAAAAAAACATATTAAAATTCAGCTAGTTGCCAAGGCATTTTCATTTTCATATGCATAATATGTAAAAAAAATAAATAAATAAAATTAAAGTGACAAAAACACAACAAAATTACTAAAACTTTTGTCAAAATGGAAATTGAAACTATATAAAAATTAAAACTAATTCAACATACTAACTAAAATAATAGTTTATTAATTATACCAAAGTATCGCTTATTAGATGGTATATTTGAAACACTATTTGAGTTACTAGCATTGGCTCAGGCTGACTGTCGGCTGTGCAGTGAGAGCTGAGACTCACTGTGAGCTTGTTCTTCTTGACGGGTTTGTTGGTGAGTTCACAGTCGCAGGTCGGACAGCGCTGAGGCTTGTGTCTGTTTTTATAAACGTAATCACACGCAGGGTTCTTACATCGACCGCGACCTCTCGCTGTAGACAAACCCAGAGCCTGAGGAACAGAAGAACACAGTCCCCAGACTGAATCCTGAATCTGACTGCATCACAAACATATATATACTCAGACGTGTTGTGTTTTCACTAACTAGGGAGGATCCAGCTGTCTTCTTGAAGGGCAACATGGAGAGGATCTTGACGCCGTTGTCTGTGATGATGTACTGGTTACTGCTGACCGTGATGGACTTCTGAAAACACAGATAAACAGCTTTCACAATCTATCACAGACACCAATCTCTAATTATTGTTATTATCTTCTCAGATTACTGTTATTATTATTTCAGATTTGTACTATTGTCAGATTATTTTGCTTCTTCTTCTTATTATTATTTTTACTGTTAGTATTATTCTCTCAGATTTTAGTATTATTAGTTTGTATTATTATTATTATTATTGTTATTGTATTTTATTTTTATTATTAGTATTATTATTATTAGTATTGTTGTTGTATTGTTATTATATTGTTATTATTTTTTATTCTTATTCTTGGTGTTTTTATTACTTAATTATTCACAGATTATTACTGTTATTATTATTTTGTATTATCACTATTATTATTATTCACAGTTATTTTTATTTTTTTAGATATTTTTGATGCTCTTGTTATTTTTATTCTTATCTCAGATTATTTTTTTCGTTTTGCTATTATTGTTATTACTTTATTATTCTCTCATATTATTATTATTTTGCATTATTACTATTATTATTAGTCACAGTTATATTTTTTTATTTGAGTATACAAAATAAAATTTTGTTGTTGTTGCTGTTATTTTTATTATTATGCTCTCAGATTATTTTTCTTTTTCTTGTTTTTGTTTTTATTTCTTTATTATTCTCTCACATTATTATTACTGTTTTCTATTGTTACTATTATAACTGTTATATTTATTATTCTCTAAGATTATTTTTCTCTTATCTCAGATTATTATTATTTTGTATTATTACTATTGTTGTTCTGTTTAATATTCTCTTAAATAATTTTTTTCTTTTCTCAGATTATTACTCTTATTATTTAGTATTTTTTACTGTTGTTGTTATTGTAATTTTTATTCTTCTCTCAGATTATTTGCTTGTTCTTTTCTCAGATTATTTTTCTCTTTGTTGTTGTTTTTATTAATTTACTATTTTCTCAGATTATTTTTTATTATTTTGTAATGTTACTATTACTATAATTATGATGCTCATCCTCTCAGAGTGAAAAGTAATGTAAGTGAAGTCACCTGTTGTAAGGCACTGGGCGTGATCATGTGACCCAGCTGTTTGAGTGTGCTGGGCTTCAGTCCTGCGATGTGTTCACTGGATGATGCTTTCTCTGGAAACAAGAACACAACACATTACACCTCAGAGAGTCAACAGAGAAGAAGATAATATGAAACCCAACACATATAAACACAAGAACAACAGATCATTAGACGTTTCTCACCAGCTTTGATGACAGCAGCGTCTGGTTTGACTTTATCAGGAGGAACCGTGATCCACTGCACCACTGCAGACTGAGCGGCTGCATCTGTCAACATCACACGCATTTACATTTACACTTTCTGCACATGTGCACGGGATCAGGGACTACTGTAGTGTTTTTAAATAAAGTCTGACTCACTATTCTGTGCAGGAGCTGGAAGAATGGCTCGTATCCGGCGTTTCTGTAAAGCACTACTAGCTTTTTCTCTCGTGACAACCTGAATATGACCACCGCCCAATGATCTGAAATTAACAAAACACACAGCTGCATAAGGAAGAACAATATACTTATTTATTAAAAATATTTATTACAAATATTTATTACAAATCATTTTCAGTAACTGAAAACTAACTAAAACTAGTAACTAAAACTAAACTAAATATAAAAAAATTTAATATAAATAAAAATATATCTATCTTATATATTACATAAATTATATATATATATATATATATATATATATATATATATATATATATATATATATATATATATAAAATAAATAAATTAAATTAAAAATTAAAATGAATCAACAAAAATTACTAAACAAAGCAAAGCAAAATAAAAACTAATAATATAAAAAGAAAAGCAAATTCCAAACATTAATAAATGCTATAAAATTATACAAATAAAACTAAAATAACACTTCTGAAAATGGAAGTTTGAATTAAGTGCATTGCATTTTGGGATAGATTCTCACAGTGCGTCTTCCAGGTATTCCAAGCATACAGAAAATGATGTTCATAGTATGCATACTGCAGAAAGAGTATGAGTAGTGTGTAACTGTGTTTCTTACAGCACAGCTGTGCATTCGGCGCTCTGCGCTCCGTCTGATGTTGTGACAGCGGCTCCATCAGGTGTTGGTTGGGCTGACGCTACATTCACCCGCTCTCTCTTTTTTCGGGCTACCCTGCGAGCAGCAGCAGTCACGCTGTCCTGAGCTTTATCTGAAGAGGATTTCTGGGTAATAACGGAAGCTGTCGTCTGCTCTTCTGTCCGTTCTGTGTCTTTTGATGACGTCTCATTAGTGTCTGACGGATGAGGTTTGGAGTCGTCACACTGTTTTCCTGAAGACGGGTCAGAAGTTTTGACCGAACTTCTCTTACCCTGAAACAGAGGGAAATACAGTTTGTTTATATTCCTCTATTTTTAGAATTATAATTAGGAACACAAATTTAAACACAAAAATCACATTAATAGTTTACATTAATATCATATAGATTCCTATTATATTTATATTTTTAAAAATATATAATATTTATACCATTTTGTTATTATTTATTAACTTTATTTAGATTATTTTAATTTATTTAAATGAATTATTTTAAAATATTTTGTTATTTATAAATATCTGAACAAAACAAGTCAACAATACATGTTTAATGAAGTAGAAAATACATGGAAAGAGAAATTGACAACTGTGAACCCTCGTATGAATGTTTAGTATGTATTTTTCAATGTATGCTTTGCTTTGATTTAATTATCTAGAATGAGTGTCAGACATGAGTAAGTTGAGTAACACAGAATAACAGCAGCATGGGTTTGAGGACTTACAGGTGCCACCCATTTCCCTCCGAGGTGTTGTCCGCAGTCGGGGCACTGGGGCGGTTTGTGACGGGTAACGTATGAAAACACACACCCGGGTGTGGTGCAGTTGCCCCGTCCTCGCCGTGTATATTTGATTGGCTGAAAACAGAACAGATGTGAGAGTCATATGTTTAATGCATTATGCACAGAAAAATGGAAAGCACTAAGGATAAATCTCAAGCTTCAATCAGACTTCTAGAGGTGCACAGCAGGGTTATTATAGTTAACTAAAACTACAAAAACTTTTTCATTACCTGAAATAAAAAACCTTAACTAAAACTAAAATGAAAAAACTTAAATTTATTTCAGCTAGTAAAAAAAAAAGACCAAAACAAATAAAAATGACCAAACACACAAAGCTAAAATTATTTTAAATAATTAAAGTAAATTATTAAATTAAATTATTCTAAAATCATTTAAATATTTTACATTCATATCATACATTTTATGATTATCAATATTTACTTTTATTACTACTTATTTAATTTCTTTATTTTAAAAAAGTATGTATTTATGTATGTGTGTATATCTTTAGTATAAAAATAGATATTATTTTAATGTGTAATTGTAATAATAATAATAAAATAAATGAAAAAAATCTATTATGCACTAAAATAACAAAACAAAAATAACAAAAATTATAAAAAATAACAACAAAAAAAGAGACAAAACCATGCAACAAAATAAAAAAAAAACCTTAAAAATATTATTATTTATTTTCTTAAATAATTTAGAAAATATAAAAATAAAAACTAATTCAAAATATTTATAAAAAATATAATAGCATTTCAATTATACTAAAATAACACTGGTGCACAGATTTATTTGAGGCTGTTTGAGAACAAAATGTGTTCAAGTCACTGTGTTGACAAAGTTTGCGTGGTTTGTGCTTTCAAGAAACTACACACACTTTCTCCCATTTGTTTGACTATTTTGTTTAAAAGTTTAGTCTAAGTTAGCAGGTCCTGGTCAGAAGGTAATGACGGACCCATATAAAAGTGTTCATTATGTAAAACCACTGTGTTGTTCATTGCTATGTCAGATGATTTACTGACCAGTTTAAATGAGGGTTTGGGTTCTGTTTTGACAGTGCTCACTAACGGAAACATCATAATTGGACTGGCCGTGTTAATCACTTTATTCTCCACGAGACTCTGAAAAACACAAGACACAGAGTAAATACGAATCACTCATTAATCACTTCTAAAGAGCTGTACGTTCATTAATTAGCTTCACTCATCTGCTTGTAATGTGTATGATTGACAGCTCACCTGATTGGGTATAATGGCAACTAGACGAGTGGCATCTGCTTTGATCTGTGGCATCTCCATTCCATTCTCTATCGCCATGCCAACGTCACCATACGACACTCGAGACTCCTCCCTCTTCACGAGCAGAGGGGCAGCTTTGTGAGCGTCCTGGCTGAGAGCAGACAGCCTTTCAGTGGTGTTTTGGGACGGTGTGTCTTCACTGAGCGCCTCGATGGCGATGCACTGCTCCGTCAGCTCCACCTCACTGCCCAGAGTCATGGGGGTCACCAGCGTCTCCTGCGCCGGGGCCCGAGGGGCTCGATCCACGGCCCCGTCCACCAGAGCATCCAACTCGCCGTCTCCCTCGACCCGCTCGCCTCCCGCTGAACTCTTGGGCAGGAGCACGTAATTCGCCCTCGGGAGGATCTTGCGGAAACCTGGGACGTCCTGAGAGGATGCGGCTGCTGATTGGCTGCTCTGTGAAAGGAAATTGACAGTTATGAGACTTTTGGAGGGAAATGAAAAGAATACAAAATTTGCCTCATTCTCTTTTAACTAAATATAGTTTCTTATTTATTTCAAAGCAAAATAAGACCTAGAAATGTTTTGTGGAGATTCAACTATACACTAAGAAAAATATCAAAAAAAATCTAAATGCAATTTTTCTAGTATGGTTTTTAGAGAATAAAAAAAGCTTCAGGTTTGCTGTAAGCTGCACAATGGCTAATGTTTTTGTGGCCATCTATCAATACAACTATACAAATATATATACTAATAATATTGATATTTAAAAATACAAAAAAAAAAAAGTATATATATATATATATATATATATATATATATATATATATATAAAATATTGATTTAATAAAAGTATTTATGTATTCTGTATCATTTATTGTAAGTATTTATAATATTTTTTGTATAATTTATATACTATTATAGTTTTTGTTAATATTTTCAGTTAGACTATTTACGTATTTCCTGTTTTCACTTTAATTTTAAAATGTTTAGTAATTATGTTATCATTTTTATTTATTTTTTTAAATATGTATATATAGTTTTATTATTATTCATTTAGTTGTAGTTATTTTAGTACTTACGTTACACTAAATGAAAATGAGAGTTTTTGCCTTGTCAACTAGCTGATATAAAATAAGCTCA
>SCHK01394444.1:1795-13227 GCA_004124795.1 Poropuntius huangchuchieni | reverse complement strand
AAATGTCAGATCACTCGATTAATCATCAAAATCAACCTTTAGAATTTATAAAAAAAGGTTAAGTGATTTGTTTGACACTAAAATCATGTCTAGCGTATTTTTCAAGTGTTCTCAATGGGAGTACTGCGTTTCTTAAAACGCCAGAAGTGTGCTAAGCACTGAGTATCTTTTTCAAGCTTTTATCAACTTCAGGTAAAACGCAGCGCTCATCACTGTCACTTTTTAGTCAGACAACCAATCACAGTGGAGGAGGGATGGGAATAATACTGACCAACTGTCACCGACCTGACTGTTAACAATTAAGGAGAAGTTAATATTCCTCGTCTCTGAGTATTTACCTCTTTACCAGATAAAAAATGCAGGACTACCGTAATATTGTTTTTAAAAAAAAAAAATGCTACATAATGAAAAATTGTATCCGCAATGCATCTGGCATTCCTAAAGCAGATATTCCGTATCATAGCAACCACAGCGTCTCAACTGGAGGAAAAAAAAAAAGAGCTCTCAAACACTCACTCACATCTGGGCGTTTTCAGCAGAGCATTTGGCATTTTCAGCTGGCTAAAATCTTTGGTGAACACACGACCTAAAATGAGGGACGAGATAAAATGATTTTTTTGTGGTAATTAACATTATGCCATAAATGCTTTTGATTTTGCTTAAGTGAATCACTGGATTCAGAGGTTGGAGATGATGGTTCTGCATCATAATAAGCATGTTAGTGATTTGAAGTGAAATCTGTCGTTCCCATTTCATCTCTTTACGCCTCTCTTTGACTCCCCCACACGCAGCAGGGGTTTAATTGAAGCTGAATGGGTGGGAGCTCACAGGGCCTGAAGGTGGCAGGCAGTTTAATGATTAATGAAGTAAGATTGTGTGAGTCTGCGTACAAGTGTGTGAGAATGTTTGCTTTAAGACGAGGTGTGAAGTGACTCAGGAAAACAACAGGAAGCAGCGGCACTGCAAAGAGGCTTCCGGTCACAAATCACCGTCTATTTACGCAACACGTTCAAATGTCACCGTGCTTACGAGGAATGAAGTCTTCTCCTTCTCTCCCGCCAACACCGTTAAAACACCCCTCTGTCCTCACCTGCCCGCAAACCTTATCATTTCAGCCGATCACTGTTGTGTTCGTTTGTTGTTTTGTGCTTTCCCTTTCACATGTCAGATGTTCTGTCACACATTTTTAATCAACTGCTTTTCATGCAAAAGTGTGCTCAGACATGATTTCCGTCAGTTTCACTTCACATCTCAATTCCAAAATGAACACCTGCCATGTTCTAAATGCAAGAAAATGTACCATTATACCTTTATATGAGTCTATGCGGGAACATATTCACAGATGAGAAATCTACGCGCTAACATAATTCCTGTTGGTAAACCGTTGAAGTGAATTAATGAGGAACAATATTTTCACAGACCGGCTTGATTTATACTTTACTTAATGCAGTTGTACTAAAGAAAATTCAGATTTTAGTTAAATGAAATAAAATAGTTATTTGTAATACCTGATGCAAAATAAATGATTTAAATAAATTGACACAAAAATGTTGCTATTTATTTATAGCGGAAATATTGGCAGGCAGGTACAAATCTAAACTACTGGCTGGTTGGGCTTTGTGAACTTGTGAAAGACTTGCGAGAAAAAACAAAACAAAACACACACAGGATGAGAACAAAACCCTTTCCCGTCAGGGTCACAGAACCACCCGGAGCCCACAAAAGCCACAGTGACGACAGCCACATACTAGAGAAAACACACATCAGTAATTAGCAGTAGGGCAAATCCTGCAGATACACACACAGAATAGCAGGCCTAGTGTGCGTTTGTCTAGACACAAACAGCAAGCAACCTGTGTGTATGGGAGAAAGGTTGCTCTCGCCTGGGGTGTGGTAACGGTAGAGTTAATGATAACACTGATCTAAACTCCCACAACAGGAAGACATTTTGTTCAGTCAGACAGCCTGACCTACATTAACCTAACCTGAGGACACTTGAAGAATCCAATAAACTTAATACGCACAAGGCATCAGGTAGCTCACTCATTAAAACTGATGGGAAGAGGAAGGATTTAAGAGGTACTGTAGGTGGTGAATGTGAGAGAAAATTGCGCGAATGATGATCTGATGGCTTAAAGGGATAGTTCATCCAATTACTAACATTCAGTCTGTTTCTTGCACAATACTTGAAACCCAGCATATGAACAGTATGGAACACATATTTTTCAGCTTGTAGCCTGATGGGATAGCAAAATGTCCACTGGTTGCACCTTTTAGAATTTCACCAGATGCAGTGCATCTTCCAGATATTGTTTATTAACTGCTTTTTGCATGCTGTGTCAAAGGAAAGTATGTATAACTGGACATACTGTAAGAGATTATATGGCAAAGAGCAGATTCTGTAAAATCTATCAAATAAACATCAGGATAATTAGAGGATGACAAAGCATTCATTTTTGAGCACGCTGTTCCTTTAAAACAAGATCATGTCTGATCACTATTGGCTGACCCCTGTGTGCCCACAGCAGACTGAAGTAACATGCCATGAGCATCAGTGATTACACTCTGCATCTGTGGGAGCGTTTCTGTGTGCATGTACACGTATGCTTGCAGTAATAAATTGTGGAATGTCCCG
Source organism: Poropuntius huangchuchieni (assembly GCA_004124795.1). Classification (NCBI taxonomy): domain Eukaryota; kingdom Metazoa; phylum Chordata; class Actinopteri; order Cypriniformes; family Cyprinidae; genus Poropuntius; species Poropuntius huangchuchieni. The sequence goes on along the minus strand of SCHK01394444.1, from coordinate 10,592 downwards.
TGTAATTACTGCGTCTCTGGAGAGAGGGAGAGAGAGAGATGCAGGCAGGCACACTGCAGCTGTCCTGCCTCAGGGGTCTCCCCAGGAATGCAGCTCAACTCTGATCCCCTCTGCAGCTGCCGGGTCTATACGGGGCACTGGGGAGGGCACAACGGCACACATGCACGTAATTTCGATTACGAAAACCTGTAACCATGCATGCGCAAGCTTATATCATGCACAAGCCAATATCCCAATACGTGCCTTTTGAAACAAGTAGGTTAAGCCGTGTTGGACACATGGTGACATGATACACGCACACATTGAGACTGATATAAAGATACGCAAGCCTTACATGGACTTCCTGATATAGCAGATGGCAGGACTACAGAGGCTCCGTCCAAACCAGATAAAAACCTCAAGCCATTTATCACCAGTGATGCAATATTTAATAATACGTCAAAGGTGCAACCCTTAAATGTTGTAACACTTGCCGTGGGTCACACCGCCCTGGGAACAGATCATTTCAGAAGTCTCTTTGAGTTTAATTACTGTACAATTAAAGTTATTTGGTTAATGTTGATTGTGCTTTCTGGTAGTTTTCATTTAGTGAAACGGTTATTGGGTTTAATGTAGTAGTTACAGTTTCTGGGTCTCATTCATTAATAATTGTGTAAAGAAAAAAGTTCCCACGCAAAGTTTCCAGGTGCATATTATTCTCAAACACACTGCTCTCAATCCAGTGTTGAGAGAAAAGGATTATTCTAAACAAGAGCGGATGTCCCCAGAGTAATTAGCATAACACATGCCCAAATTACCATATAAGGGTTTTCTGCACCTGTACAGATCCTTGCACTTTCTAAAGATGAGCTCTCATCTAACAGTAAAATCAGGAAAAAAATCAGATTTTAAAATACATAAAAATAAAAAATAGATATTTTAAATTGAAGTAACATTTTGACTATATTTTTATGAAATTAATATTGAAATAAACAATATTTTTTTAGTAAAAAAAACACAGATGAATCATATTTGTTTGAAAATGTATGAACAAATACTTGAGTATGTGTGGTAATCGAAAGAGTGTTTTATGTCATCAATGTTTCACATTGTTCAGATTCCAATAAAATGCTTTTCAGCTGAAACTGGTGTCATCTGATCTCTCATCAAGCAGCCTGTGTTTGGATTCATGTGATCTTTGTCCCGGCTGCAGAAACACACAAGGCACGTCCAGACTTCTGATATGCCTTTTATCAATCGCTCTCTTCCTGGCTGGTTGTCTGTGTGAACTTTGTGGCTGGGCTTTGAGAGTAGCTGTGATACAATGCGTTCTGTGTGCCTGACCGACAGATGGTACTCGCACTCACGCGTGCAATATACACACGCACACGAGTCCTCACATGAAACAGCATACCACAACGCTTAGCGCTCACGCTTTTGCCTGTGCTCACACGAAATACACGGCACACAAGACGCGCCAAGGTGTGAGAGGTGCTATTCTCTCCTGATTGGCATGCTTAATCTAAGCGGAATCCATCCCAAATACTGTTCAAACACCTGAAAAACTCCTACGCAGGCTTGTGAAGTACGACATTGTGTAATGGAATGGAGGCTGTACTGAAGGCGTATTAACTAAAACCCGTGTCCTAAATATGACCCGCTAGTATTCTTCTAAATGCACCATAGTGTTACAATTCATTTAAAGGGATAGTTCAACCAAAAATTTTAAATCTGTCATTAATTATTCATCCTCATGTCACTCCAAACCCGTAAGACCTTCGTTTAACTTCGAAAAAAACATTGTGAACATGCATCAAAGATTGACATGGAAAAGAAGAAATTGTTTTTATATATAAATATAGTTTTTTTTGTGTGTGTGTGCACAAAAAGTATTCTCAAAGCTTCACTAAGTTGTGGTTGAACCACTGATGTCACATGGACTATTTAACAATTAACTATTTAACCTTTCTGGGCCTTAAACGTGGTAGCTGTGTTGCTGTCTATGGGAGGGTCAGAAAGCTCTCGGATTTCATCAAAAATGTCTTAATTTGTGTTCTGAAGATGAAGAAAAGTCTTACGGATTTGGAACGACATGAGGGTGAGTAATTAATAGCAAGAAATTTCATTTATGCGTAACCTATCCCTATATAAATATTCTCAAATGCAAACAGGTGATATTTTCAGCTGGTCTACTTTAAATAAAGCAACTCAAGTCAAATTCAGCAAATGAAATCTCAATATGTGGTGCTTGCGTGTGCAAAACTACCACAATAAGATGCTGTACTGTAGGTGGTTTCCATGACATCTCTATGCAGTTGCTAAGGTGTTCTAAGCGTTTTTTTAATTGTTGTCCAGGTTCAGTCAAAAGATCCCATTCCCAGATCTCAGTGATATTCTGATCTCTAGGTATGGCTCAGAACCCTCAATCAAAGTAAGTCTACAGGAAGTTTCCACCCATGCCAGGTGAAAATTATAAGTCTGATCGCTTCACAGAAGTAAATAGCACAGGTCTCTTCAACAAGCCACACACTCAGAGACATAATTCATGTCTGTAGACGAGTCATGACGAGTTGCCTTTAATACTCAGGGTTAGGGGTTTGTTTAAATCCCTAACCCTTACTGTGAGCAATATTAATGGCTATGCTTGCCTTTGCAAGCACCACTAATTATGAAATATCTAGTGATTCATTTCTTATGTGAGAACAACGCCCAGTCATGACCCACACAGACAGAGTGGCGCCAACCACACCTCTCAACTTTATTGTGACCTTAAAGCATTTTTCATGCAGCGCTAATAATTATGCACAGCTAATAAGGATTTGCGTCTATTTTAAAACATGAAAATTATGTGTCGGCAGCAATTCACAAAAGGAAAATCGAATGCTAAATGGCGACGGTGCTTCAGGATGGTAAAAAAAAAAAAATGGATAGGAGAATTAAATCTGTCTGAAAGAAAAGATGACCGTCGGAGCCTGGGAGCAGCATCGGAGAAAAGAAGCCAGAGAGCGGGTGGGACAGAGGGAGGGGCACGTGGTAGTAATAACCTGATTTATTTTTAGAGGGCCTTTTGTTTTTCCTGGAAGGTCTTGATGAAAACCTCCCATTGGGCCTCAGTTTGAAACTAACTGTGGTAGTCTGGGACTTACTGTGGTCACCGTTTCGTATTATCTTACATCTTTCACGCTGCCAAATAGTGCTTCATTTCAAAAGAACGTTGTGGTAGGTCACTGCTGGCCTGCCAAATTTTGCTCCCAAACAGAAGCTGGCCTCCTTTGAATTGACTAAGAATCACAAAGTGGCCTAATTGGCTGCTGGGACAGTAATTGAATCAGGAGGCAAATACCACAGAGGTTAGCGCTTGGCTAGCGTGCGCTTCTCAAAGAGCGCAGCACATGGCCCAAAACCCCTGTAAGTCTTAAGAAGAAAACTCGCCATATAATCAGAGAAATCAGATAGCTTCTTTTGCGCTCGTCTGATATGGCCAAGCAAGAGGACGTTTCAGGGAATTCAAGTAGACATGATATTTTCGAAACCTCTCTATCTTAAACAGAATGATGAGATTACTTACAAATAAATGCAAGCAACTTATTCAGTGGAGTAAAAGAGTAAATGTCAGTGGTGTTGGTGTTACAGTATACAATCTCTAGAATGAGAGCGACATAAAATGATAACACTGATGGATTGGCGTGGTTTTTCAGCTGTGAACACAAGAGGTGTTGGTGGAGACATGACAGATGAGTTCAGCCTGCCTCTAGTCAATATTTGAAAAGGTGTGGAGAGGAAAGAGCGAAAGAAATGAAGGTATTAAGAACACTTTTCCTGTGCAACGTAATGAAAAACAATGATTGTTTTTTTCAAATAGTTCTTCGGAACGCTCCACCCCCAAACTCCTAAAAATGGTTATGCATCTCTGCATAGACCATTTTGACATTGAAAATATTACAAAGAAAGGGATCAGTTTTCAACTACTATAAACTACTAAGACACTAATAGGCAATAACGTGAATGTGCTGAAGCCATAAAACAGATGTTTTTAGTTTCCTGACTGTCTCAACCAAGAATTCAATGAGACCACAAAATAGTAGACAGTCTCAATAGATGGATAAGCAGTCGTGATGCTGGGAGCAGGTCTGGAGGTGAAATAAACAGTCCAGTAGGAGTAATATACGTAGGAGTGTTGGTTACCTCAGCATCCTGGGCCTGTAGGTTATAAGCGGTCTGAAGGAGTCTCAGCGTGGACAGACTCAGCTTTGGTTCCTCCAGAAGAAACTCCAAAAGAAGAACCAGCTGCTCTGGATTTAACTGAAACAGAAAAACAAAATGGTTATGAATCATTTCATACAATTAATAACATACACAGTGGGGTCCAAAATTGAATATACCATACATGTATATTTATTATATGAGCAGAGTGAAGACATTTATAATTTTATAAAAGATTTCTACTTAATCTGGGTTTCCACAAAAGTATTAAGCTGTATTCAGAATCAATAGTAATAAAAGATGTTTCTTGAGCACCATGTGACAGTGAAGACTGGAATAATGGCTGCTGAATTCAGCTTTTCCATCACAGAAATAAAATACATTTTTAAATATATAAATAAAGAAAACAATTGTAATAATATTACTGTTTTACTGTCTTTTTAATTAAAAAAATACAATCTCTGTAAGAATAAGTGAACTTCCTTTAAAAATCTTCATACGCATGAACAGTAGTTCATATAGTATATTTCATATTTGTATTAAAAATATATATTTTAACATTGCAAATTACAGTATCAATAAATAAAGTGTCAGGTTGAACCAAAAAAAAAAAAAAAACATTTCGAAAGACAAAATGTATTTGATTAGTGACCTAGAAATAGTGTATTATTTTATTTTTTTTATTTAGCACCCCAGATTTTCAATGTGGTATTTTTTAAGTTAATGATTTAATTAAGACACATTATCTCACATGTAGACAAAAGCTCAGACAAAATGATTTACAGGCTTCAAATACCATCAAAAATACTATCCATGAAGCATGACAGCATTTTCAGAAGGTTGAATAAGACATCAGTGCTGTCTTTGAAGACTATCAGAGAGCTCAAGCTAAAGCAATAGCTCGGAGTGGGAAGAGCATTTCTAGCGAGGTAGAACGCGAGCGAGAAGAAATAACATATTGTGCATATTAAACCTCCCTCCCTTAAAAGAGCTCCTCTGATAATCTTCAGAATAAGAGGAAAATCACATTTCTCTCTTCTCCAAAAAGCAAAGTCTGCATAATGGTTTCTAGAGTATAGACAGCTAATGGAGGGAAGGAATGCTTTGGGATTTGAGCAATGGAAAGATGCTTTAAAGTCTCATCTTGCAGTATGGAAATCAGGCCTAAACCAATTATTGCATGAAATGGCTATATTTACAGGGGATTATGTTTCTTTTTTAATTCTCAGCCTACTTACTCTTGTTTTAAGCCATGTTTCAGTCACTTAAACGTAACGTTCAAGATGTAAGGAACCGTATAAAGAAACAAGCTACAACAGTCTCGGACAGGTAGAAATGAAAGCCCGTACATTGCCATGAGATTATCAAAAAAATGTGCTGCCCTTTGAAAGCAACGACAGAAATTATGAGTCATCCTCATAACACATGCCGACAAACGTTTATAAAGACACAACGTGAGTCACAGCGAAGTAATCAAGAATATCGCTGACCTGACAGCATGCTTATTATTATGTGCTGGTGTGTGTAAGAAGGAAGACAGAGCAGGAAATTCTGTCTTGCTTCTTTTATCTCAAGTCTAAAATCTGCTCAAAATTTCTAATAAAAAAAGTTTGCGGCTGTGGTTGCCAGAAATTCACTGGAAAATACAGTGATAATGTTCAGGTGTTACAGGATCCATGCATGAATATTTTACACTTCATAATGATACATCTCATTGCTGATACAATATTAATATACCACACTACTTGAACTAGTAAAAATGGATTTTGTGATTAAATATGTCTGATTACTACCATGTATAATTTTTTTTTGACTATATAGGCTACTACATGGTAAAGTAACTCAATGTTAACCAATGAACGGGTTTTTACTCTAGCACTTCTGCAGAGAGAGCAGACTGTTGTGGCTGGAGATGGAGAGAGAAACAGGAAAAGGGAAATGGTGGAGTGAGCGAGGGACACGTAGACAGAAAGCGAGAGAGAGCTGGCAGAAAGACTGATGTGGTAGGAGATGGGTGGTGGCAGGCCTGCTATTATTACTCCATTATCACATCAGGATCTGTAGAGCAGTGATGCACAGTCTCCTCCCTCCTGTGCCACTTCCCTTTCTCTGTCCGGCCAAACCCACACACACACACACACACACCGCTGCGTAGCCTAGGACATCTCTCATTCACAGCTCCTGCCGTATTAAATTAGTTACACCTTAATATGGCGAATGAAGTAAGCAACAATCATTATCATTAGCATTTTAAAATCACTACTCATGGATGCAACTTCATCAACGACTTGATCCGTTGAAATATCCTTCCCTAAAATGGTTAGGAAATGTAATGCTGCACCCCGCCTAACCAAAATAAGAACTATATTTGTCTACATTACTGAAAGAGGGAACTATTTCACTCTTGACTGCTCTGTGGCCATTCAAGGCCTTAAAAGAACCAGAACCCGGGACAAAATAACTAATGTCAAATAAAAGCAAAATTACAGTAATTTGACCGTGAGAAACCCAATAAAGTCATCCCGCTTTGAAGAATAAGTGGCAAGGGTCAACTGTTCTCCCGCTCAAATCCGCTGTGAAGAATTAATGTGGTGGAAAGCAAAGACTTCTCACTTTCGGCCGATAAGCGGGTGCATTGCCGCCTCGGCCTCCGCTCTGTCATTAAGAGCCATTCAAGAGCCCACCCAAGATCATCGGTTCCGCCGTCTTTGAAAGACGAGAGGAATTTAAAGTCATAAAAGATAGAGGGGAGACGAAAGCCCTCCTCCACACTCAATTTGCCTCAGGGAATGGCAATTGTTTCGGGATGGCAATAAAAACTTTTCCACACAGGGAACAAACAGCCCCGCTGTGCCCAAGTCCACTCATCTTGTCAAAAACAGGGCAGAAGAGAAAGCGAGGTGATCAGCCATCCAGGGAAACACCCTTTCACAATACATCACTCTGCAAAAAGCTAAACGGGGTTTTCCGTCAATTGGTTGGACCTCAGGAGCAACTTGAAGACTCGAAGTTTTTTGGGTCATTTTTTTTGTCCTATCGATTCGATTATTCTAAAATACATGAAAATGCAGGCATACAATGACTCGACTACAGCTTTGAGCATGATTTTAACTAGATTTTGAAAAGTCATGGTGTGTGACTAACATGCAGGGAAAAAAAAGCATAAAACAGGAAATGATATCATGATATCATTTACCCTCATGACCGTTTGTCAGAAAGTATTTTCAGACAGTTATTGTATATAGAAATTAGACAAAGCAAGGTTAGTTTAATAATGTGGTGGAACGCCCCAAAATGTAATGATATTTATGAACTACTACTTTTTTTAAAATAATGATTAAGATGTACTGCACATACATATGTATTCCAGATGTAAGTTTTTTTTTTTTCCGTTTCCGTTCGTAATTTTAGATTCAAAACCATTGAACAAACAACACATTTCTAAGAACTTAATGTGTTTAAAAAATTTTGTAAAATATGTTTTACCATCATTGACAGCAAAGGTGAACACATCACTTCTAGAACAAATACACACAGATGGAAAACAACGAAGCGGATATTTGCCGAGATCCCAAGCTAGAAACACTTGTGTGATAATGTCAACAAGGCTTTCATCACTTGCTCAAGGCTTAATTATTTTCCAACCCTGAATTCATCATTTTGTCATTTGGGCCAAATCAAACAGAAAACCCCAAAATTCATCATTCGCCATTAACACTTGCCTCTGTGAGCCCTGTCCCGTCCACTGTAAGACTCCCTCCACGAGCACAGCTCCACACATGCAGTCACTCTGGGCCGAATGTGTGTTTGGTTTTCCGCTGCCTTTTTCATTTCTCCACATGAAAGACTCTTTTCATGCAGTGTCCATTAAAGCCATGGAAAAGTTAGCAGCACGCAAATAAACAGAGCGAGGAGCTTAATGAAAAATGATGTACTTTTAAATCAGGAGAGCTTTTCTTTGCCTTAATTCATCTCAATCGCCTCTGTTTTAGTCGTCGGTGCAATATCCCACCACTTCTAACAGAGTAATCTTAATAAAATACTTGATCGCCTCCAAAAACCCTTTCAATGAAAGTCAAAAAAGACGCAATTCAGACTCTTTCGAAGTTTGCAGAGAGGACAAACAGAATTTATCACTTCCCCGACCGTCTCCTATAAAGAGGGAGAAAAAAAGCAGCGAGCAAGAGGACGATGTGGTGGGTAAAGAAGTACAGTGACTCATAGGTGCTGAGATTATGTTTCTGGAAAGTGAAAGAAGGCTCACACACACAGACACACCCTGCCACCGTTATTCCTACACAAGCTGTAGTAGGCAAACCAGTGCTTGCATCTACAGGGATAGTTCAGCCAAAAATTAAAGTTCGGTCATTATTTACTCACCCCCGTGTTACTCCAAACCTGTATGACTTTCTTTTGTGGAACATAAAAGGTGGATTTTTTGAAGAATAGCTCTTTTAAAATAATGAGAGTAAATGGAGACTTGGGCTGTCAAGCTCTAAAATGATCAAAAGCACCATAAAGTATCATAAAAGAAGTCCATACAACTCATGCGCCATATTTCATGTCTTCTGAAGCTGTATGTTAACATCTATTGTGTCTATTGTACAGTATGTAC
>SCHK01394408.1:378-23990 GCA_004124795.1 Poropuntius huangchuchieni | reverse complement strand
GAATTTAAAGAGGAGGCATTTCCACTAGGATCAAAATAGCAGAAAACACTACACCATATGACTAAATGTTGTACTTTGCTGATTGTCATGGCAACAAAATCTAAAATGTCCTTACTGTTGAACCCCACTCATTTTAATTGGTGAGGTTGTCATGGCAGTCGTAGCTTAACTGGTGCGCTTGTAGAGTGACACATACTAACGTTGTTCTCATTCTGTGTTTGAATGGAACAATCCAGCAGTTACAGCAGCTGCAACAGCAGCAGAACCTCAACCTGCAGCAGTTTGTGCTGGTCCAGCCGGGCCACCCCATCGCAACACAGCTGCAGCCCGCGCAGTTCATCATCTCGCAGACACCACAGGGCCAGCAGAGTGAGTCCTGTGTCATCTTAACCTTCTAGGATCTCTCTGTTCCTCCATGTGATCAGCCTGTCTAATTGCTTCGTCTTTCCTCTTGCTGTAACCAGGTCTCCTGCAGGCCCAGAACCTTCTAACTCAACTACCTCAAAGCCAAGCCAACCTCCTGCAGACCCAGCCAAGCATCACACTTGCCACACAGGTCAGGGGCATCCCATTCACCCACTGGATGCATTTGTACACATCATCTAGATTATTTTATTTTTTGAAAAATCTGCATCTAGATCAGTGGATGTGCATACACCTTTATATATCTTTTGCAAACAGCACTAACCGCAGTATACATTTTTCCACTTCACAGCCTGCTACACCCACACGTACGATAGCAGCGACCCCCATCCAATCCCTTCCTCACAGCCAGACGACACCAAAGCACATCGACACACCCAGCCTGGAGGAGCCCAGCGACCTGGAGGAGCTAGAGCAGTTCGCCAAGACCTTCAAACAGAGACGTATCAAACTGGGCTTCACGCAGGTAAACAGGACTTCCCTCGTCACACAGTTTGTCTTGTTGCATGCTGTTGTTGATTTCTGTATTCAGAAGTCTCCGATGGTATTTAATCATCCAGGTCATCACAGAATGTGAATTATTTCTAATTATTTGCATTCTCCTTCATCTGAGACTCATAAGGTGACTTGTAAATTCTGCCTGACTTTTTCAGAGTTTAAAACTTTAATGCTATTGTGTTGCTTGTACCAGGGGGATGTTGGCCTTGCCATGGGAAAACTTTATGGAAATGACTTCAGCCAAACCACCATTTCTCGCTTTGAGGCCTTGAACCTGAGCTTTAAAAACATGTGCAAACTGAAGCCTCTGCTTGAAAAATGGCTCAATGATGCAGGTATGTATTTTCTCTGCTCTGAGCGATTTCTCTCCTTTGCTGCCCTCACTCAAAATAACATTGTATGCCATGAAGAATGTTAGAAAGGATATGAAGATTCCTGTCGCATTCCTTTTTAGTTCCCCTTTTAGAGATCCTCTCAGTATACTGCAGCTCTCAGCGCTCCTCCTTGTAATATTGTATTTATTTTTTTATTTTTTTAATAAAGCTAATGTTTTACTTAAATAATGTTGCTAAGTAGCAGAGCTGATGCTTTGAGGCATATCTGCAGCGCTGTTTGGCACAGGTGCTTATATCACTGTTCTTTGTGTTTTTGTGCGCGCTGTTTGTGCAGAGAACCAGTCGTCTGACCAGGCCCTATCCAGTCCCAGCTCTCTTGGCTCACCTGGGCTGGGCATGGAGGGCCTGAACCGCCGCCGCAAGAAGAGGACCAGCATTGAGACCAACATCAGAGTGGCCTTAGAAAAGAGCTTTCTGGAGGTGAGCGACATCTCGCATCAGAGCTAGCGCAAAATCTTCTTCTGGTTTTTAGTGACAATGTGATGGAACTATCAATTAAATATTGAATTAGTATTTATTAAAAATGCAGTTAATATTTTCAGTAATTCATTGGATTATTTGTATTATTTTTAATGTAAATTAAACTATTATTATATACGCTCATCAGTATTTTCTGTANAATGCAGTTAATATTTTCAGTAATTCATTGGATTATTTGTAGTATTTTTAATGTACATTATTATTATATACGCTCATCAGTATTTTCAGTAATTTATATATATTGCATTTTATTATTATAATTGCACTTAAAATAATCGATTAATAAAATAATTTATTCTTTACACTATTTATATTAAAACTAAGCAATTAATTTTTTTATTACCAGATTTATAATAAATACATTGTTATTAGTAGTAGTAGAGGTAGTGGTAAAATATTTTTTATAATACAATTATTTGTATTTATTTATTTATAATAACATTATAATTTTATTATTAAAATATTAAGAATAATTTCCTCTAATTCAGTTTTCACAGATTTATATTATTGTGGACAGTTATTATGTTATTACTACTACTTAATATTAATAATATTTCCTGTTTATATAGTTTTGTATTAAATTGTATTTGTTGCTATTAGTAGTAGTAATAGTAGTGTAATTTATTATATACGATACATATACAATACAGTAATAAAGTGTGTAATATTAAACTTTAAAATATAAATTGAGATTTACATATAATGTTTGTATGTTCTACCTTCTTACATTATCAGAAACGGAACACCCACAACATTCAGCCCCTTCTTTGAGAGACCATACATTCAAAGACTGTTGTTTAAACATTTGATATTGCCTCAACTTAAAAGGTTCCAGCTGAATTATTACCTCCTCAAACCGTGGACTAAAGGCTTGTAGGTCTTTGTGATTTGTTTTTGCCGTAAGGGCGTTTCTTGTGCTTTTGCCCTTTTCAAGCAGAACCAAAAACCTACCTCTGAGGAGATCACCATGATCGCGGACCAGCTCAACATGGAGAAAGAGGTGATCCGAGTATGGTTCTGTAACCGCAGACAGAAAGAGAAGAGGATCAACCCACCCAGCAGTGGCAGCGCCGTCAGCACTCCTATCAAAGCAATCTTCTCTCCCACCACACCTCTGGTACGCGACATGCAAACTGCCTCCCTTTGTTCATCTTCACAGCAGATCTGACTGTTTAAAATAGTGCTAAACCTCCTCCTTCTTCCCCCTGTTACAGGCACCGAGTACAGCAAGTCTTGTGACCAGTAACACACCGACTACGATGACTGTAAACCCAGTTTTGCCTCTCACCAGCACTGTCTCCAGCATCGGTTTCACTGGTAGGCAAGAAAAGCGTAAAAATGCCCAAAAACATTCCTGTTGTTCACCTCACAATCTTAAAAAATGCCTTTTCCATCTCCAGGCACAACTATTGGCTCGGTTACCACTAACACTGCATCGGTCATCTCCACTGCACCTGTGATCACCACCGCAGCATCCTCTCCTTCACTCAGCCCTTCTCCCACCGCAGCGCAGTCCTCCTCAGAGCACGCTTCAGCTCAGGAGACGGTGACGGCAGTAAGTCAGGCGCCTTCCTCCCTGGCAGCAACTCTGGGCACTGGGCAGGTGATGGTGGCGGCGCCCAGCCTTTCAGCCGCTCTGCAAGGAGCTGCCCAGCTGCCCACCAGCGCCAGCATCGCTGCCATGGCTGCAGCCGCAGGCCTCAATCCTGGGCTCATGGCATCTTCACAGTTCACTCCTGGGTAAGTGTCATTTTAGTTCTCTGAAAGAGCCTCAACTTAAAGCTTGTGATAGGACTGTGTGTTTAATACTTTTCTCTGGTGTTTCCTGTGCAGCGGGGCTCTTCTAAGTTTGGCACCCGGTGGTCTCGGAAGCGCTTTGAGTCCAGCACTGATGAGCAACAGCACCTTGGCCACGATCCAAGGTGTGTGGAGCGGCAAGTACACTTGTTTTTTCAATATGGCTTTGCATGTGCTTATTAATCTTGGCATCATCAGCTAGATGAATATGTGGCAGTAAAACAGATGTTTTAGTGGCACTTGTGTCACTCTACACTCTCAAAAGCTTTCTGCATTCAACATATTTGCATACAATTCCGAGATTGGAAATGACTTATTTGCATACAATGAAAATATTCTAAACAACATATTTGCATACAGTGGAAACCTTTTTTTTTATTTTATTTTTTTTATTTAACTTTGTAAGTTCATGTGACCATCTGAGTGCATTAGGTTTTATGGATTTTTTTTTTTAAAACTCTTTAATATAAAGAGTATGAGGATTCTTAGTAATATTATTTTTTGATAATAATAGTGTGTTTCATTATTTTGAAATAATAATAATAATGATAATTAATATAAAAAGAAAATGAAGAAAATTGTTCTTAACACTAACAACAATAATAATATTTTATTTTTTTATTTTTATCTGATTTGGTTGATACAATTGGTAACATAATATAAAGGCTTATTTGTTCAATAATAGACCTTTTATTGACATTTTTTTTATAATACAATTATGTTTTATTTATAATATTTTATGTAAATTATTACAATATTAATTTTATTTAATTCAGTGTACAGAAATGTATATTAAATATTATTGTTTATTATTACTAGTAGTACTGTACTTTGTCACATTATAACTACTACTTAATAATAATAATAATAATAATAATATTTTCTGTAATTCATTTTACACAAGTTTGTATTAAATTGTATTATTTGTTGCTATTATTAGTAGTGGCAATAATGTACTTTATTACAATATTATTAAAAATAATATATAATATAAATAATAATAATAACAAAAATACAGTGTGATATAAAACTGAGAATTTGTGATATAAAAACTTGAGAATTACAGAACTTTTAACAAATAATCAGAAACAGAACACCCACAACATTCAGCCCCTTCTTCAGGAAACTGTTTATTCAGCGACGTTTAAACATTTGATATAGTTTTTTTTTTAAGCTCTTTTAAAGATAGATTGATGGTACTTACTAATAATATTTTTATAATTATAACAATAATAGTGTATTTCAGTATTATTTAATAATAATAAATGTGAAAAGAAAACTCTAAAACCTTTTCTTAATACTACTAATAATAAAAAATTTTTTTATTAATGATTAATATCAATCTGATTTGGTCGATATAATTGGTAACATGATAGAAAGGTTTATTTGTTCAAAAATAGACCTCACTTTTTTAAACAAACAAAACGTATAATAGTACTGCACCTTTGTCGATATCTGAATGCATAAATTAGCTAAAAATATTTCATAAATGAACATGCAAGGGGCTGGGTATGTGAAGAACAGTCAGAAGATTGATCTTAACAGTCCAAATTTCTATATCGCTGCATCTGTATTCTAGTAATTTGATTTGTTATAGGCCACTGCTGGAGTTAAAATGTTGTTTATTGTCTCTTTAGCTCTGGCATCTAGTGGCACTCTGCCCATTACATCTCTGGACGGGAGCGGGAACTTGCTGTTTGCCAACACCAGCGCCGGCAGCACCCCTAACCTCGTGACGGCACCGCTCTTTCTGAACCCTCAGAACTTGTCACTGCTCGCCAGTAACCCGGTCAGCCTGGTGTCTGCAGGAGGGGCCGCGGGGGCCGCCGGAGCCCTCAACCTGCACATCACCGCCGATGCCCACCAGAGCGCTGTCACTACAGCAACTATGCCGGCCTCCACCATCACCACGGCCTCTAAGGCCCAGTGAAAGCTTTACCCACTCCTCTCCTCTCCTAGACCCCTTTCCTCTTTCTAAGTTTTTCTTTAATCTCTTGCTACCACCAAAAACAAACCTTTTAAATAGGATTTAATGTTGTTTTAATGTTATTTTAATGTTTAAGTTTGTATGTTCTAACTTTACACCTTAATCTGCGATGTTTGGACCTCATTGATGGGTTGACTTCAACCAAATCAACCGTAAGCGAATGTTGGCGTCTCCACAGAGCTTGCATCAGGAGAGCAGAAACCTCCCTGGACATTGTGACAAGCCTCTGTGCGACGCAAAGACATATTCGTTTCAGCGAACTCGCTCTTTTGTCCCATTTTCACATGAAACCTCTTCTTCAGAGGCATTTCTGAAATGCTTTTAACCAAAAAACTTTGTTTACTCTGTGTTGAATGATACCTTCTTACTGCTGACAGTAACCTCCTCTTCCTCACTGTAGAAAAATGTTCTGTCTATGATCTCTGTCTATGATTTCACTGGAGGTCCTGCTTTACAGACGTTCCTGTCCCCGTGGAACGTTTCCTTTTAGATGGACATGATTTATTTTTGTCAAACAATGGGTTAGCTTTATGTCCAGTATCTTACTATCTTGTGGTTACAAGGCTTTAAATGGAGTAATAAGCGGCTGTGATGCGGTTTCATTGCTTTAAGGAATCGTTCGACTAGCCTTTCTTTCTAGTGAAACGCGTTCAGATATTGTTTTCATATCATTTCGTAGTTTACTCTGTAGCAGAAGACTAGTCTGGGTCTGAATCCTCACCCAGTAACGGGCTCACTTAATATACTAAAAGCTTTAACGAATTATGAAATGATTCGTCAAGGAGGAGTTGTTCAGCGCGGGCAAAAGTAACTGAGCAGTACCGTCAACTTTGAAGCTTCGGTAACTGAGAGCTCGCAACGTTAGCATCAGGACTATGTAACCACGTAAGGTAAACCTCCTCACGGTCTTCCTAACATGGGATGATGTACTCACGGTATCACCACCTGATTGTGAAGGTGTAGGTCAAGCGAGATAAAGTTGAGGTGGATGATGTTTTTGTTTTTTAGGGTCTTTGATTTTCTACTTGTGCACAGTATCTGTACCAAAAAACTGGATTTGAGAACTGCAGTCTGCTCGGTTTTTAGCAGAACTTCTGTCACGCTTTAAGAGGTCTTTATTTCGGAGGTCTTTGTATTGCCTCTATTTCAAGATATACCAAAAATCTTTGTTATACCTGTTGCTGTATATTGCTACTGTAGCGTAGTTTAAGCCTAAATATTTATGAGCGAAGGCTCTCGGTAGACCACAGGAAATATAATGCAATATTTTGATCTTTTCCAAAGACGAAAACATAGTTCTTCTTTTTTTTTCTATTATTTGAGATGGCTGTCCCTCCTCAATTTTGTAGTGTCAGTGAAACTAACCAAATAGATCCGAGAGCAGGATGTGATACTACAGCAAAGGACCAGTTTGAGGTTTGGGATTGTCCTTTCTGCTGGTCAATGATGAGGACTTTGAGTGAGACAAATGGGGGAGTCGTTTTCCCATTCTGTTCAGATAATTGAAAATTGTAAACGTGGTAGTAAAGCAAGTGTGTTCTTACCCGACGGGCTTTTTGAACATTTTCCCTTTTTTGTAGTTGCAAGGTGCCAGATTCAGTCCTCCATAATCTGAAATCAGGACCTTCTCTAAATTTCACTCCAGCCCAATGTTTAGGCTGTACCATGGAGGACGGTAGCGGGCCTGAAATATCCGTTATAAAGGGGTGAGAACGTAATTAGGGGTTTTAGCCGGATGGTCTATTTTGTTTTTCCCTACCAATGTAATGCAGCCATGATGTAAAGCTTGAACCAAAGTCGATTTCTCACTAGCTGCTGTGCCTGTGTGGGACAGTGCAATGCTGACCACACTTTCACTACTCACTACTGACAAACTTTACCATCTATTACATTTCTTTTAAACCCTAACTGTTTTGACTAGCATTGTCCGACAAATATGAAGAAATATAGCTTCTCTAGCGCAGCGCTAACTTGCTTTAGCTCTCGAATTCTGAGCGATTAACGATCCAAAGAGAATCTTAAGGGCCTTGTGTTTAAGTGCTGTTGAGATTTTGGGGGTCTGTGTCCTTCATTTCATTCTTTTACCTTTTATGGCGAGTCTTTGTTTTGGACGTAATCTCATAGGACTCGACACCCATGCTGCGTTTCGACGAATGAATAGCAATAGAAATATCAAGAGTCCACCAAACTCCTGATTTAAAATCCAGAAGAACCTGTGGAAGTGCAAAAGGCTCTAAAATGGCTTCATTTGACAAGATGGATTTTTAGTATTGCATTGGTACACTGTTTAGACTTGCTTTTTTGTTGTTGTTCTTGTTAATGGAGAACAGGTATTCTGGGAGAATTACAGTACTGTTTCATCCGTAGCATTGCTTTTAACACTCTCTCATTTTAAATTCTGTGACGAAGAGGTCAGAGTCTCCCCTTACTGTCCCTTTTGTCATTCGTTACTGTGGCCCTGTCTGTCGATTTTTGTTACGACTGTTTGTTAGCGATGCTATTTGTGTTTTATTGTTAATATGATTTGAAATACCTCAGCAGCACTTACATGGAAGGTTCACTTTAAGCAAAAGACACCAGTAGTCAACTCCAGAATGTACAAAAGCTGTTTTTGACAGTCCATTTTAAAATGACCAACGTGTAAAACAAAACTACAAAGTATAACAGGAAAATCTGTAATAATAATGTCACACAAGTCTACTACTGCTATTTCAAGTACTACTACTTAAAGGGTATGTCCAGGTTAACTTGTAATGAATATTTTGTTATCCTACTTGCCAAAGTAAAAAAAAAAAAAAAAAGCCTTTGTCTTTGCGGCTGGGTCTTGTTGCTGCTCATTCCGCTGGTTCTGTCCGGAAATTTCAACGTAGCCTCTCTGGACGTGTAGATTTATGTGTTGTTTTGCGCATTAGTGTCACGACCCGGTGGTTGCCGGGACTGTGGGGAGTTACTGATATATTTATCTGAGGAATGACTCAAAGATTAGAGAACTTCTTTTCTAAATTCTATATATATTCACTTATGTAAGATGCTCATATTTTATATTTGAACTAATATCTAGTTTGAATGTAGTGTTTTTGTCATGCTTATTCACTAAAAGGAAAAAAATAACAAAAAATTACTTCATTTATATTATAGCTATTCTAAAAAATTAAAAAATAAACAAAAAAAAGTCAAGACCAAAAATTGCAACCACACCCTTGTGATGTGGGAGTGGCTGTTGTGTGCCCTGCCCACATTTAAATGTGGTTTGTTTGAGTGGGAGGGGCTTGTGATGGTGCTCCTAAAGGAAAGCCCAAGCTTTCATTGATGTAACAGATTTGATAGCACCAAATTAGTTTTTTTTGTTTTTGTTTTTTTTTTCCTTTACTTTTTATGAATTTCATTTGCCATGTTGCTTTTTAACAATCTTTAACAATCATTTGAGTTTAATTACTTTATGCCTTTTTTTGTATATGATGAGGGAGCAACGTCACTGGCTTTCTTAGTTTGACAAAAACTTGCATTTATCATTTATGCCTTACTATTATTTCTGAGTTTGACACATTGTAGCAAACTGTAATATGTTGATGTGAGAGATGATTTTGTTTGGTTGTGAATTTGTGTGTGTGTGTGTGTGTGTGTGTGTGTGTGTGTGCGCGCATGTGAAAGGGGATGCAACCGAGCATGCACCAATGTCAAAACTCACATGGTGCATATCAACCATGAAAATAACGCTGTGAGTTTTATTTGTGTTTTGTGATATTTAGGAAGTGTTGCTACCTATTTTTTGTAGGTAAAATTCAAGCCGGTTGGATACCTGTTAAAAGCTTTACTAATAACTCAACTCCAGCTGATGTGTAGGGGGCGGTGTGTGTGCATTTACTTTGAAAGATAATACTTTAGAGAGGTTCTGTCTGACGTCATATCTTAAAAGTGAGACTTTTTAGTGAGACTCATTAGTAGGAAATACAGGAAACTGAAACTTTTTTTTTTAAGTGGATATAAGGATGCATCGTACATCATTTGATGCAATTGACCACTTAGGTGTAAATGATATCCTTTTTAACCTGTGTGCTCAAGAGATGTTTGGGATGTGATTTATCCAAGGATGTTGAACCTGACAACAGCTCTGTACATTTGAAGTTGTTGCGGATCCTTTTTGGCACTTGATTTTGGCGTGTGTGGATGCTCTGACTTGTGATTGGATAGTTTCACGATTGTAGCAGGGTTTGCCGCTGTAGACCCTCAGTCTAGTGACAAAATAGGATAGTTGCAGAAGAGGTCATGCACCAGAGAGCCGAGCGGAAGCTGGTCTGAGTAAAGGAGCTGTTGTATACCTCATTTATAACTCGAAACTGAGTAAAAACTTGCTTTAATCTACTTCAAAAGATAAAATAATAATAAAAAAAGATCGGTCCCAGAACAGAAGCCTGCAGATGTCTGTTTAAAGTTTTGAGCGAGGAACCGGATGAATACCCAGAAGGCCGCACAAGCTCATGCATATTAGAAACCCATCCCACTTATTTATATTTTGCTTTTAACCCAAATTTTAGTTCACACTATATCTCCTTATTAATTTTATACCAAAGCTTTTTTTTTATGATTTGACAGTCGTCGTCTTTATAACCCCATAAATCTTATGTGTTGCAGGGTTTGTGCCGTTCGCTCTTCTGGGTTTGCGGTCTGCTTGTTCCTCACCTTCTCAGTGGTAACCAAAGACTTTCAATGTGATTGTATGGACTAAACTCTCTCTTCTAGTGCCCTGCCTCAACCATCAGCTTGCGGTTTTAGATCATTGGTCACTCGTGGCCAAGTTGGCAGGGTTTAGTAGAAAGAGGAAGCAAAACAGCTCTGCCGGCTTCTGGAAAGGACTTAAAGTAACCCCTCGTGGGCTGGGTGATGTTTATTAATACACGCTGAAGGATGTCCTGGGCTCACTGCAACCTGCTCAGGATAAACTGTCCTCTGGAGTTCCACTCTGTGGCTGCAGCAAGGCAACACTGTTTCTATGATTGTCTACTGAAAACATGCAACGTCTCTCCATAGTCGTCTTTTAGGTGCCGTCGTCCCGTGGTTTCGCTGTTCTGTCGATGTCTTTTATCTAGCTTTGCTGTTTCCACTATCATGATTTCAATTGGTTTGATCAGCTGTGCAACTATGCATCGTTGTCCTCCATCCTGCAAGGGCGGTGTCTGTGCGACACGGCCCTTTTCAGATGGATCTTAATAGTTTTATGCCGAGTGGAGGGTCGAAAGCAACTATAAGCTCTATCCCAAAGCAAAAATATCCAAATATGAAATGTTTTACAAGTGCAGATACCAAAGATTACTCTGTTCTTTTTCCTCTTCCTTCCCAAACCCTTCAGCTCGTGTATTAAGAAACTGAACCCAGCTCTGACAGTAGTCCTAACCTCAGTAATTCCAAAGCTTAGATGTATATTTTGGTATTTTTCTGAGATGCTTATGGGAAAAAAAAAGTTTGTCGTTTTTAATTTTCTTGTTTGTTGGATCTGTTGCTCTTTTTCTGTCACAGCATGGAATTTAACTGCAAAACTGTCTTACTGTAGGTTAAAGAAATAGTATTTTTGTATGTTTTTGGATGTGTCAATGTATGTGATATCAGTTTCACTGCCCAACTTGTCATTGTTTTTAAAACAAAAGAGAAAAAAGGTTAAGAGAAAAAAGACGATGTACATAATACTTTAGTCACTGATTTCAAAAGAAATCCCTCTCTATACTCTCATTTCCATGTTTCCTACGGCTGAAGCTCAAGGAATGTGTTCCATTTTCACCCTGTCACATACTGTAGATTGTACTTCTATATCTCCCTTCAGAACGCTGTAACTCACTGTTGTAATAGTGATGATTGGTTGGATTCTGAGTTTCACTACAGACCTGAACTCTAGTGCCACTCGTGGCCTGTTATCAAGCAACATATACCCAAGACTGAACGCTAAACGGCTACAACGCTGTAGCTTAGAACTGAATGATTGTGTAGAATAAAAGTATGTGAATCAGGATACATGGTAGATTTGATGCATTTGTCTGCTGTATTTTGTTTGTTTTTTATATATATATAAAGATAATCTTTTACTGTAACTGTACAGTTCTCTTTTGTTGTAAACATCATTAAACCATTTTCCAAGTGTTTTAATATTCTTACATGTCTTTGGTCTGTTAATACTTGCCATATTTTGGATCATGTTGATGAATTTATGGAGCTGATATCATTTTTAATTTATTTTCAGCTTTATGCTTTACAGTAGTACACATAATATGCTATTTTACACAAAATATGTGAAAAAAAAAACAGTACTACATCTCCAGACAGAGGTTTAGTACTTAAATTGTCTTATAAAATTTGATCAAAAATGATCTGTTCATGCCTTGCATTAACATTCAATATCCTGTATTATAATAAAATAAGTGTCTATATATACATACATAATACACACTACTGGTCAAAAGTTTGGTGTCTGCAAGATTGTTTTCATGTTTTTGAAAAGTCTCGCTAAAGATGCATTTAATTAGAATACAGCAAAAGAGTAGTACTGTAAAACAGTAATACAATTTTAAAATAACTTGTCTATTTTAGTATATTTTAACATGTTTGTTTAGTCCTGTTATGGCAAAGCTGAATTTTCAACAGTCATTACTCCAGAATTCAGTGTCACGTGATTCTTCAGAATTTATTCTAATATGTTGATTTGGTGCCCAAAAAACATTTATGTTTGAAGCAGTTGTGCTGCTTAATATTTTTTATAAAAAACATGATAAACTTTTTCTGGATTCTTTGTATAGATAGTTCAAAAGAACAGCATTTATTTGAAACAGAAATCTTTATCATTCATCATAAACATCTTTACCGACACTTGATCAAGTTCATGCATCCTTGCTAAATAGTAGTATTATTTTTTCTTTAATCTTACTGACACCAAACCATTTAATTGCAGTATATGCAAGACTACATAGAGGTTTGGCAAAGTAACAAATACAAAAACGACATAAATGCATTCAACAATGATACACAATTTGTCTGTTAGTAGGCAGATATACAGGTTGCTCCTGAGCTTGTGCTGTGTGTTAATTGTGTAATGAATCAGTGGGAAAAGTTTCCATCTCCACAGACTCGGCGGCATCCCTGTTTCTCCCTGTTCGACCCTTTAAAGGAATAAACCAATGACTTAAACTGATGAATTTTGCCTATTTTTTTTTAAATCTGTACTTAGAGGACAAATTTGGGATAGTAACTTGTTAAAAAGATGCTTGTATGAACATATTTGTAGATAAATATTGTTATATACAAAGAGGTCATATGTAAATGCCATTAGCATACATATCAAACCAAGTGTTTAAAATTAGTAATTGGTACATTACCTCATTAGATTTGTTCTTGACTTTGCGGGGCTGCAGAAATAGAACATTGATATTTAGAATGATTTGCCAACTGAGCACAGTGAGGATATTATGCATCACTGCTGGGTAAACCTCACATCAAAAACACTTCCTAACCCCACAACCCACACACTTTTCTCATATTCGTTGGCTTGATACACTTACTTTGTTTCCTTTAGGTCTTATTTCCTGGTATTCATCACTTGTATGTGCTCTCAATTCCTATAAAATACACAAACCAAAGTAAATACACCAACCATCATTGCAGAGCGATTACAAATATAAGTGCTCAACTGTAAACAACCACAGGAGGGCAGCAGGAATCCAAGATGTCGTACTAATTTACCAAGGTAAGACATTTTTATCTGGTTCATCTCTTACATCCTTTTTGACAAGTACGTGTCACTGACCTGATAATGTGTCTCTGGCTCTCGTCTTCTTATCTGAAATGTGTAAATATGGGGTAGATGTTGGTAAGCATCTAGAATAACTTTTAGAACTGCAGTTAACGTTTATCATACTGTATCATAGATTACAAACAAGATTGGAGATCAAGGCAGGAAGTAAAATATGTGCCCAACACACTAGATATCATTAATTTGCAGTTAATGCACTGCTATGCTCTCTCTGCTGTTGTGGCTAATTTAAATATACTTATAGCTATAGTAAATTAAAACATAAAATAATCTCACCGGTCTATCCAGTTGCTGATAATCGGAACTCGTCTGAGGCAGATCCAAGTCCTAAGAAATACAGCACGCATGTTGTCTTTGTGTTATTTGGGTCATTTCAATTAGACAGTGCTTTTGAATTTTGTCACAATTTAAAAAATGCTTCTTTTGTAATTTAAGGAGGTATTTTAATTAAGTTAAACCCGACTTTTAAAAGCTCTGGCCTGACTAAAAGGGTGCGCATTATCGAGACTTGAATAAAGTAAAAACGTACCTGCATACATTTACCTCTGTTATTAATTTGAGTTTTTCAACCATTCCAATAACCACAAAATGTTAGATTAAAAATTAGCCAGTGTGTAGGCCTATATCTTGGCGGTAAAACGTTCTGTAAACATGTGCAACCTGACCGCAAAATTGTTTTTTCTTTGATATTTAAAGTTGGATTTTAGCTGTTCTATGGTTGCCAAAAGACCATCTGAGTTGTTTGAGATATAACAAATGGCGAAAATAATACTTGTTTTTTTTGTTGTTGTTGTTGTTGTTGGGGTTTTTTTTGTAACGTTTTTGATTAGCCTATAGAACGAAAAAAGAGGGGACTTGATAAATTGCCAGCTTTTATTTTCAGAAGTGCAAAGCAACCATGCACATCAAAAATATGGCTACAAACTAAAACTAAGCTCAAACTTTATCTATAAAAATTGGGGGTTTAAAATTTTATCAGAGGTTACACCCATTATAAGGAGATGAAAATGCACTTCATAGTAAATGACCCATTCAATGTAGGCTAATACACATCAGCACTAAGTATATTTACATGAATCTCTTTTTGGGAGACTTGTATGTTAATGAGAACTCACTGTGTAGACAGGCTCATTGGGGTTACGGGCCGGGGGCGCATCATCTGGAGGAACAGGCCCTTCTCTTGTAAACTAAGCAATACAAGGCAGAAAACAGGTTAGCGATTCAAACCATGAAGTAAATTTCATCACTCGGAACGAATGGTGCATGCTAGAGCTCAACTTACCTTCTCTCTGAAGTAGAGAGCAGTAAAAATGATAGAATACAGCAGCAGAAAAACATCTAAAATATAGCAATATTGTGGGTCACTCGCAGACGAAGCCTCTGCAAATAGAACAGACATTTTTAAAAGACTTTCGTAAAGTACTCAACTAAAACATGATGTTTCGAATTTGGTGGCTTGTTCTGGTTATTTATGGATGTTTTGTAATGTTTGTCTTCTTTTCTTTCTTTCTCTGCTTAGATGGTTTTGTAATGTTAAAAAGCAAGAAAACAAGAAAGAATACATAAAAGAATGGAAAAATGAGAGAAAAACACCTCTAGTACCTAAACCACCATGCAAATAGAGAAAGAAAAAAAAGCTGTATATAGATTAGATGATGTTAGCTTAGTTCTAAGGCACCTAAGAAGTTGGAAAACATCTGAAAAATGCCTAAATGTCTATGGGATATTAATACAACTTTCCAAAACCAAGGCTTTCATGTCTAGTTCTAGAGTCACTGATTAATATACAATGACGTCTCTCATGTTAATTCTTGTAAATGATATAAATTAGAGTTTAAACAGGGGCATCTCAAAAGCGACACATTATATGCTTGCATTTATTGGATTAGATGAAAAGAATGCAAATTGACTTGACAACTTTATAAACAAACCGTTACACCGTAATGAAATTCTAAGACAAATCCAACAAAAAACGGAAAGATAAATTCTATGCATTTTAGTCTAAATATTACAGAAGGTGTCTTAATATATTGTGTTGTATTTGTTTTGTGTTTCATTTTTTACAAGTGGTTTATGGTGACAACCTGCCATGGGACTGTGGATGAAAATTAGCCACTAGCGAAATCCGGTACAATGCATTGAATGGAAACATTTATTAAAAATAGTACACAGTCCCTTTTCAAATAAATAAATTAAATACTAAATAAATAAAAAAAAACAGTGCATACATGTATGGAACATTTAATCGGACTGCTCAATATGCCGCAGACATTCTTATTTAACAGAATAATCAAAATAAATATATATTTGAGATTACTTGATGCTTCTTGAAGACCGTAAATGTCTTGATTGTGAACAAAACAAGTCTAAATGCGTTTTCTAATAAAATGTAATTATTAACGAGCGTGACATGAAATAGCGTAAATGTGTAATCTTCTGAATAATATTTGCACTACGGTTTGTCATGACAGCACAACTCAAATGGTACAAACAACAGAAATTCAAACAAACAGACAAAAATGGAGTTACTTTGTTTTTAGATGTGAAGAATTTTTCACGCACTATTTATATTGTATTCATAATTATTCCTCTTAAATAGAGGGAGATGGGCCACATCCAAGTACTTTACAAGCATTGCATTGTGATCTATTAATTTAGCAAGGTTTTATGGATAAACCTCCATATCTAATTTGACTTTTCACTTTAATCAATGACTTTTAACTGCAATCAATTCTCAAAGATATCAAAACATTCCTGCACTAACGATAATTACATTGGGACAAATAAAAAACATTCAAGTAATTGAGACAAATATAACTGTGTAATGCAAGCAGGAATCTCTTATCAAATAAACTTTGGTTTTGTTAATCCAACACTCTGCCACAATGTTTAGATAAATAGACGATTAGATAAATATGTGAAAAGAAAGTATGTAAAACTAATATGCACCATACGGTATGCTTTGTCGACAGAGTCCAATTGGCATTTACCGTGATCTTAAACTGTTTGTTTGGTAGCCTACTGAAATATTATTTTTAGACAATTCTTGCAAAATTGAACGTAAAAGGGATAAGTCTAATTCCTCACTCTTATCCGTAATTTGTTTCTACGTTAAGAACATTTAATGGTCCACAAAACAAATCTTTATGAAAAAAAAACTGCATTCATGCCTTCCTGTTTGAGGCAGAAGAGGCCCAGGCTCCTCTATCTGTCTCTCTGTGATCTCTGTGTAAGTGTGTGTGTGTGTGTGTGTGTGTCATCTACTTCGGTGGTTTCTCTGCATGGGTCTAGTTAAGTGCAAGAACGAGCACAAAAC
Source organism: Poropuntius huangchuchieni (assembly GCA_004124795.1). NCBI lineage: Eukaryota > Metazoa > Chordata > Actinopteri > Cypriniformes > Cyprinidae > Poropuntius > Poropuntius huangchuchieni. Next base: position 7,302 of record SCHK01394408.1, on the reverse strand, counting down.
AGTGAAGCCCCCATTGCATCACTGCAGATCAAGTAGGTGTTTATGGGGGCTGGTGGATGAAGGTTAGCAAACTGACCACACACCTTTCACATGCCATAGAGGTAAAAAGCAATCTTCTTCTGCAAGATCATTGCATATAGAAACAAGGACAACATACAGTATATAAGGCTAGACAAATAAAACTTTATACACTCAAAAAAACAAAACAAAACAATGTACTGGTGCTGTATTAAAGTAAAGAATCTTCTCCGTAAAATATTTATATTTTGAATTTGGTACCATACTGCACTGTTTTAGTGTTAACGTGGTGCATAAAATTAACATAATGTCCTACCAGATTATTTTACAGTGTACATTTATCACTAATGCATTACTTAGCTGAATTTTGTTTGCTTAATGTAAAATGACGATTCATTACAAATTTAAGATTCAGATTCATTTTAAATTTAAAATAGTTAGTGATGTTGAAAAGGTGATTGAAGGTTTTATTATTTTAGGCCCCCAATTACCTTGAAGAAGCTATTAATACTAAAATACATTTGTTTACCTAGTGTGATTCTGTTCGATATATGACAGCAACACAAAATCATGATGAATTAAGAAGATTATTATTATTTTTTTTTTAAATGAGGCCACATTGACTGCTAAGATAGCATTATCATATGCAACAGATTCAATGATTTTGCTGTTTGTTCCAATTGTCAGAAATATCTAGTAGATGTGTATTTGAATTTGGGCTAAAATCAATGTACATTCAAAATGTATAAGGGGCTATGCCGTCAGTTATCTATTTTTCTTACTGTTGCCAAACTTGCACATAAATTCTTCCAATTACGGTGTGGCAGCAAACACAGACATACTGTATTTAATAGACATCGAAAAAATTAGTTTGTTGTCTTTTTGGCATTTTTTATTATTAATTGTTTTGTTATTAATTTGCAACAATAACTTTTTGTGTATTTGTACAAATGCTCTAGTAAAATTCAGACATGTTTCTAAAATATTACTTTGTTCACAAACAAACATTCCTCTAACTAATGCTAATACTGTTTTCCTCTGTGGGTCAATTTGCTTGTTGTACTAAAACATTTGCACTCATTGAATTTACATGGCAAAGAGATATCAAAACAATTATTCCGTAATTAAAAATATGTCTTTAAATTACCTAAATATTTATACTGAATATATAATCACCTTCTGCATGATTTGTTTTACTGTAACTTTTTAAATAACGCTTACAACAGCCACAACAATAAAATAATATTATTAATGATAAGAACAAATAATAAGAACAATATAATAACTTGTTTGTTTTAAATTAAATTTGGTAAATAAAAATAATAATCTAAGCGGCCATTAATGTTTTTGAATTTTGAAAAGCAGCAATTGGCTGATTCTGTCAATTTTGACCTCAAGTTTCGTAAAAGGAGAGTGTGGGTTTCAGAGTTGCTTTTCTTAGATCCTTCTTTTTAAAATCTCAGGAAACGACATTTAAGAATGAAGATGATAGTTACAAACTATCATAGTAATGCTAAAAACCTTTCATCTTTTCATACATTATGTTGAATACACAATAGTGTATTGCGCAGTCATCACAGCTGTTATATTTTAAGCTACAAGTCTTGCTGATTGTACAGGGAAAGTAAAATGGCCACATGAAGATGTCCTGATGTTTGACCTCAATGTTCTTTACAAGAGAAAACACACAAAAAAAACTCAATTTATATAACATTCACCCCAGAAAGCGACAAATACAGATTTCACAACCCATATACCAGCGAAGAATACAGATTTCCATCAAAACCATCAAAAAACCATCTTTGCGCTGAATGTGCTAGATGTATGTAGATGTTTGGCACCTTATGCAATAAGTATGTAGAGAGCAAAAGAAATGATTTTACCTGTGGAGGACACCTGTGAGGCCAAGAACAAAAAAGTGATTGTCCTGCTCATTTCCATTACATTCCTTGAAACAACGAGTTTCTTTGGATGCCGTACCTTCCTGTTGCTTGGCCTGTAAGTGATGTGCAACAGTTTTTAGCCTTTCTGTTTTGATTGCTTCTACTGTGTCAGTCTTTTACCTAACAGGAAGTGGCCCTAGCCCTGGGTTTTCTGTTCTAGTGAATGACAACCACTGCCTCCACCAAAGAGTCTCTTGTCCTCTCATCTCAAAAAAGTCTCACCAGCATTTCCTGTATATTTTTAGACCATCTTCACGCGAGCAGTTATGTGTCTTTCATCAGTATTGCAGGTTACTTCACCGACACTGTCTGCTGAGTTAGATTTTTCCATTTTAACAGTACTGGGTTGATGTATTCATAACAAATCTGAATCAAACTTCTTTTCCCCTGCAGGAAATCATACACAAAATAAATATTTGTTCTACCAGGTAAGGAAAAAATAAAATCAGGCAACATCTTCAAAACAGAGATCAAAAACTTCACCTGTAACTCTTATAAAAAATTAAGAGTTTTTTTTTTCTTCTACTTTTTAATTGAAAATAGGTTGCAACTTTAATTTCACAAGCTGGTTTGTATATTTTGTGCCCCCTGCTGTTTTGCATTTGCCATTGGTGTGGTTTTGTATGTTTTTCTAAACAAGACTAGCTTAAACTAGGATAATATTTCTTTAGCAAGGGCCCAGCTAACAGAGAACATTCCCAGAACTATGTCTAACATTTTGCCAAAGTTCCCTCAAAGTTATGAACACACATTCTTAAAGTAACATTAAAAGAACTTTCATTCGAAGTCATGTGATCTTTGGTAATGTTTTCAAAATGTTAGCACAAAAACGTTATTTATCCTTCTAATATTATTATTTGTTCTTCTAATCTTTTCAGAATGTGTAGAGACCATTCAAAAGTAGCATTTCTGTTTGCAGAATCATCTAATGGAATGTTCTTTTAATATTTGCATATGAAGAAAAGTTTTTACAAAGAAAATCCAGAAATAACGTTCTTATAATGAGAACTTTAGCAAAACATTCTTAGAACATATTTTTGTTAGCTAGGGGTCAACTATATAATGGCAGATATTACATTTACATTTACATTACATTTGTCATTTAGCAGACACTTTTATCCAAATCTTAACCAAAAGTGAAATACTTTTTTTATCCAAATACTTAACCAAAAGTGAAATACTATTAAGTACTTACATCTATATTTTGTATTTTTATTTATCTATAATTATTCATTATTAACTTAGTTTATTAGTTACAATATTTGCGGTTCCTTTTTTTTTTTTCGCTTATGTATTTATAAAGCAGGTTCCACTGTGTTTTCATATAGAGTGACAGCATTCTAAGTGATTCTACTGTATCTTTTTTCCTGATTAATAATGTTGGAAATGGTTAATAGCTTTAAAATATTTAAAGTCTCTATCACTTGTCCTTGCAAAATTGTATTTTTCAAAATAAATCTACCTTGAGAAATATTCACTGGAGTAAAAAGTTTGACCACTAGCTCCAGTCTCTCATAATTGCTGTGTTAGATACATTTCATAAGATCATTATGGCTTTTTAAATAAACCATTGCAAGCAACATAAAAGGGTAAAAGGTCAGGTATCACACTTCTGTGATGGCATTGCAGAATGGTCCTAAAATCTTTCACCTCCTTGTAAATTGTCTCTGAGATGTGACACTTAGGAGTATCTTAAGTCACATGTATCCTCATTCCATTGCTCTTTACATCACTTATTTTAGATCACTTATGTGTAAGCCTAGCTACTTTTAAATCTATATTGCCTACATTTTCACGATATTTCACCATTCTTTAAGTACCACTTAACGACAGGGTAGGCTACATACAATATAGGCAATAACTTACCTGTTTATAATTGTGAAAATATTAATCACGACTAATCAAAATGCAAAACACACACACACACACACACACAGGCACAAAACAGTTGCTTCTGTGGCCCGTTATATTTATCCAATCACACGATGAAATACTACACTACAGGAAATGTTAAGCATGGATGTGTATTTTACGATTATTTAAATTATTTTATGATTCACTGACTATCCAGGAACTAATAATTTATCACAACGATTACAGAAATATTAATTTATATGACTGAAATGTGACACATTAATTATTTATATTTGTATCAATTATTTATCATTATTATTTAATTTATTATCAATATAAATATCAGCACTCCATGGTACATTATGCTCTATCTTTTCTAAATAATAATAAAAAAACAACAACAACAAAATGCATTTAAAAAAAAAAAAAACAAGAATATAATGCGCATGCGCATTGGTGCTGTTGCGTGATGCTAGCAGTCGCTCACATGACGCTAGTTTCTGCTGCGGTTACGAGAAACTAAACAAATCTGACCTAGTGCGTTTATCAGATGTAGATTTGGCACAGCGGCAGTTCAAAGCGGTCGTATACGTCTGCACCATAACGACAGTTATCTGAAGAGGCCGTTTGAAGGCGCATATTGCACAGCATCTGTTTTTCTATCGAGTGTGTTTTGATTTACTTTGCCAAGAAACATGATCCCCATCATCCGCAAACAAAACATGCCCTCCGGGGCAATTTTTAGCCTGCTGTTAGGTAAGTTTGATTTAAATATAGTGTATTTTGGGCTGCAGGACTATTTGGTCTGGTTATATTTTGGTTTATTAATTAATTAATAAGAAACGGTCCAGTCCATATATCAATGGGGGACGCCACAGTGTTTTTCTTTTTTTGTTGTTTTTTTATAATGTTTATTCCTGCAAAACCGTGACCTACGTATGCATGCTGTGTAAGAAAAGCTGAGTATTTCTTATTTGGAGGCAAATATTTTTTACATATTTACAGATATACAGATATAAACTACCATATCCATGCTGTTTTTTGACTACCAGTTTATACATTTTTAAAGGTGCAGATGTTCAGTATTTTTGTTAAAGATAATGTTAAATGATGTTTAATTCAGATGTTATTTATTTTTTAAAACGTTTATAAAATTAAGAAATTAGATGATTATGTGCTTTTAGTAAGGCTCAGTGTATATAAAAAATAAACTGTAACTTACTGTGTACACGTAAGGGGTGAGCCCCTCATGGGTCCCACCATATTGCCATTAACTGAACAGCCTGTCATACATTTTGCTTCATCAAATAATTATGATAATAACAAAAAAACAAAACAACAATATTGGTTTGGTGAAGCAGCAGCATTTAGTAAACGAATACAATTCATCCATGTCAATAGATGTCAGTATTAAGTCTAAAATGACTTATGCTATTGGAATGAATAAGCATAGTGTAGCTTAGTGCACTTTTAACCCTATAACCAGTGCTACAACTCATCTGGAACCTTTTAAAAATAATGACATTACCGTTCCAGCTCTCACTATACATCAGACTTTGACTGCTGATCTTCCGCCCACCGTGGTTGCCCCTGAAACCAGCTCTCCACCAACTTCTCCTGTAACCCCCGGACCCCCTGAGCGAGGCAGCTACAATGTCACCAATGCCACTGATGTCTGTCTCTTGGCACGGATGGGACTGCAACTCAACATTAGCTTTATTTCAAGTTCTCATGGCAAGGTACTTTCACGTGTAACTTTCACTTTCATTGGATAGGAGTAGCTTGAAGTATTCTGCTAAATATCTCATTTTCTGTTCAGTGGGTAAACAGACTTTTTTAAAATGACTGTTTAATTTTCTATTTATAGCTTGTTGTGCACCTGAGATGACACATAGAAATAAATCAGGTCTTTTATTCTATGACACATACCATTTATTTTGCCATTATTGAAATTCCTTGGGTTGTTATGTAAATAAAGGGATTTGCTGGGATAAAGGGATTTGTATGACCATTTTATGATTATAATTCAGAGTAATGAAGGTTTAGTCCTCATTTGTAAATGTAATCTAAATGTAAACATACATTTCTTTCCAGACTGTCCAGGAGGTCTTGAACCTGCATCCAAACCTGGTTAAATTCTCTGGATCTTGCGATCCGGACAGTGCAACTCTCATACTCACTGAGGACAACATTACTCTGACTTTCAGCTTCTCTTTGGTAAGTTTCGCGTCTCCTCCAATTATCTCCCCTAACCCTCTAATGTTGGTGTCATCATAAAATATGAAATATGCTTGTTTCCTTTTCAGAATTCCACATCAAACAAGTATCATCTTAGTGGGTTGGAGTTGTCAGCTGCATTGCCTGATATGACTAGTAAGTCATTATTAAATATTCCATGTTTAATAGTTTTAGTTTTTAAAATCTAAGAAATTTTGTTTTTTTTGCCCAGAGCTCCTTGTTTTCAGGAACACCACTCTGAACTACATGGTGGGAACCCTGGGCCACTCTTACATGTGTCAGAAGGAGAAGACCTTGAGCGTCACACAGAATTTCTCTCTCAACACCTTCCAGCTTCAAGTGCAGCCTTTTGGTGTCAATGGAGATTTTGGAGCAGGTTTTTTTCTTTGCTCTCTTTTAACATTTCTCAGTTTTGTCCTTCAAGGAATGTTCTGGGTTCAACACAAGATTAATCCGCAGCATAAAATGCTTAGTTGTCATAACAATATGAAGCTGATAAACTTTTGCATAAGGTTACTGTGTTGTTCATCCATTCCAATAAAATTGACACACAACAATTATTACTAGAATTTTAATTTAAAAAAAAATCTGAAGTATATTTATATTTTTGACTTTTTTGCCATATGTGAATTAACTATAGTGTCCTGCACCCAGTAGTAAAAATCTAAAATTATATCTTGTGTCTGAATAATTTGTCAAACCAAAAATTATTCAAAAACCAGATATAATTTTTGATGTTTTTTTTTACTTGTGGGTTAATTTATGTAAGTGAGGGTATCAAAGTAAACTGTGACATTATACCCAAAATTTCTTCATACAGTGGACTACCAGTAAAACTGATAAAAATCTGAGACCAAAAGTTATTCAGACA